>JAUZSW010868770.1:0-10522 GCA_034780735.1 Hyalogyrina grasslei
AATGTATTTTGGACACGTCCCCAAGAGTATTATGATCAGGCCGAATGGCGTGGGACATGGGAGTTTGATGGTGGAGCCTTTATGAATCAGGCCAGCCATTATGTAGATTTACTTGAATGGCTTATTGGTCCTATCGATAGAGTGCAAGCCATGACAAGTACCACGCGTGATATTGAGGTGGAAGATACCGGCGTACTCAATGTCCGCTGGCGCAATGGCGCACTGGGTTCAATGAGCGTCACCATGCTCACTTATCCAAAGAACCTAGAAGGTTCGATCACCACCCTTTACCTTCATAGCCACTGGGGAAATGATAGCTTTGCTCGGTGCCAGCCCCGTCTTCGTCGATATAGATCCCAAAACCTATAATATCGACCCGAATAAAATTGAGTCAGCTATTACCCCAAAAACCAAAGCTATCATGCCAGTCAGTCTTTATGGGCAATGTGCCGATATGGATGCGATCAATACCATTGCAGAAAAATATGGGCTTCCTGTGATTGAGGGTGGCGCTCAGAGCTTAGGCGCAAAGTATAAAGGCAAACAATCTTGTTCACTGTCTACTATCGGGTGTACCAGCTTCTTTCCTACTAAACCGTTAGGAGGGTACGGTGATGACGGTGCTTGCTTTACCGATGATGACAATATCGCAAAGATCATGCGAGAAATCCGAGTGCATGGGCAAGATAGAAGTTACCATCATCCAAGGATAGGTATTAATGGACGTATGGACACCTTACAAGCGGCAATCTTATTGGCTAAGCTAGACATCTTTCCAGAAGAAGTTAGGCTGCGAAGGGAAATAGGAAAGCGTTATACAAATTTAATAATGGGTATGGCAAATGAAGAGGCGCATGGAGACTATACTAATAATACAGTGAAATCTGGTGGCAAAGTAACTCCTCCTTACATAGAGCCACACAACACAAGTGTTTATGCCCAATATACCATCCAGGTAAATAACAGGGAAAGCTTACAAAACAAACTTAAACTGGAGAGTATCCCAACGGCAGTCCATTACCCGTTGCCCCTAAACAAGCAGCCAGCACTATCAACGAATGAGTTTGACTTGAAGGTTTCAGAGAAGCTATCAGCGAAAGTAATGAGTTTGCCTATATACCCTTATTTTCAAGAAGTAGAGCAAGTAAATGTTGTTAATATGCTTGTAAAGTAACTCAGGCCAATATGCTACAAGCACGCTATATCCTGTCAACTGGCGCAGCCACCTTAATAAATTCGCTATTGGGATTTTTATTGGCAGCTACTGTCGCAAGATTGTTGACACCAAGTGAGAACGGGTATTATGCACAGTTTTTGCTCATTATGAACTTGGTTTACATGGGTTTGAATTTTGGCGTTGGAACATCAAGCACCTATTACATAGCCTCGGAGAAATGGGAGGTTCGGAAAGTTATAAAGTTCAATAGTTTATTCCTAATAGTAATTGGTATTCTAGTGCTAACCAGTGTATTTGCTGCCAAGCGTTTTCAGTTAATAGGCATGCTGGAAAACCTTTTTAAAATACCAGGCTATGTGCTTTTGAGGGGATTACTTGCAGGAGTGGTACTTACTGGATTCTATCAGTTGGTCTCGATACTTATGGGAGTTCATCACTATGATAAGGCTAACGTGCTTAATGTTGCACGAGCAGGAGCGCCACTATTAATCATTGCGTTTATGTTTTTTATATTAGGTGAGCATAGTCCAGTATCTATTATCAACGCTCAAATACTCTCAATGTGCATGGTCATAGTGCTAGGATATTTTCTACTTCCAATAAGGGAAGCTGGTCTTTCGAGGGAAAATAAAGATAAAGGGATAGGTGGTTTTCTCCATTACGGGAGTATTGCTTATTTTTCTAATTTATTACACTTTTTCGCAATGAGAGGCATTTTGATAGCACTATCTTTTTATTCTATTCCTGAGGACGTAGGATACTACAATCTAGCTCTATTAGTATTTGAAGGTGTGCTTCTTTTACCTAGTGTTATAGGGCAGCTCGTGTTTCCTAAGTCAAGTACGAAATATTTTAATCCTTCATTTATTGAAGGCTTATTGCGTGTAAATATTGTAATATCAGTTTTTGTTGGTATTTTAATTGCTCTAACGGTCGAATTGTTGGTAGTGATCTTATTTGGTCGAGAGTATATTTTTGTAGGGGTATTATTGTTCCATCTTATACCTTCTATAGTTTTAATGGTGATTCCAAGAATAATAAGCCAGGTATTAACCGGGCTAGGGCACCCCATATACCCTATGTTAGCCGCAATCGCTAGTTTAGTTGCTGCGGCTCCTTTGGTCATGTGGTTGCTTCCATTGTATGGTGCTATAGGTGCTGCTTGGGTTACAAATTTTGTGGTGCTGGTCACTTCAGTTATTACTTTATTAGGTTATTGCAAAATACAGAGAACAAATCCAGGAAAGGTGTTGATGCCAAGGTGGGGTGATATTGCATCAATAAAAAGTGTTATAGCCGGTGGCTCGAAGGGAGAGGGATCTTAATATGACCACTACTAGCTGGATGGTCATCGCGGTTGTTTTTTATATCATGATGATGATCGCTATGAGTTATTATGTGTTTTTTATTCGTCGCTCTACAGTGTTTGATGCGGTTGGGCAATATATTTTCTTTTTATCCCTATTCACTCTGCCATTGCCGATCAAGTTGTGTTTCTCATGGGATATTGAAGGAAATATCTCTCCCTATCTTTTGCAATTTATCGATAAAGTTCCTATTTCAGTATTCTATAGCGCAATGGCTCTCCCATTATTCATTGTTAGTTATTATAGTGCTTTGGCAGGACGCTTGGCAGCATGGATTCCAGTCCCTAGGCTTGTATCAAGTCAAAGGTTACTTTCTGCATCAGCTGTCTTGATGGTGTTGGCTTTTATTCTACTTTCTATACTGGCCGCTGATTCAGGTGGGTTAAAAAATTTGATTCTCTTGGGGTATGGCTCAACCAGTGAGTTGTTTGGTAAAGGGTATTTGGCAGTGGGATTTCCTCTTCTTGTAGTGGCCGTTATGTTTTTGTTTACGCAATATGCTGTGGAACGTAAGCCTAAAGACTTGTTATTAGTTATAGTCGGTTGGTTATTGGTCGCTGGTATATTCGTGGTAATGGGGAATCGGAGTATGCTGATGTATATGGCAATCGTGACGGCTGTATTTTCCCATCATGGTATAAAACGGTTAAAGCCAAGAGTGTATGTTACCGCGGGGATTATAGGTTTTATGGGCCTAAATATGATGGGCGGTATCCGTGGATCTCAATACGATAGCATTGATGACTTTTGGGACAGGAGTTCAGACTCCGTTACCATCGTGCAGGACTACGGTTCTGAGACATACTTTAACACGCTTACGAGAGGCGAGTTTGTCGTACCATTTGAGACGCTACCGCAAATGGTACGTACCATTGGCGTTAGTGAGTCGCCGTGGTTTGGCGTAAGCTATCTGCGGGCGCCACTTTACCTGATTCCTAGTGCCATTTTTCCTGATCGTCCATTACCATTAGCAAACTGGTATATGCGGAAGTTTTACGGTGGTGGGTATGGTTTAAATGAAGGTAGGCAGTTTTTCTTTCTAGGGGAAGCTTATCTGAATTTTGGTCCGGGAGGGATTTTGTTGATTCCGTTATTGTGGGGTTTACTTTGGGGGGGAGTGCATCAGTGGGTGAAGTTGAGTAGAGATAACTTACCTAGTGTACTGATCTATGCATTGGCGGTCGGCTTTATATTTCGCGCCATCGCTGGGGATTTTTCGGTGCTAGTCGCTGGGTTCACACAACAAAGCCTTGCAGGAGCTTTAATAGGTCTTTTTGTCGCTGGGGTGCGCTGGAATCGAATACGGATGGTTAGGCAGTCTGTATGAGCGATAGTAGTATACTTATTACCGGAGCGAGTGGTTTTATTGGGGTTGCTCTGCATGCAGCGATAAAACAGGTACAGCCTAATTCTCGTGTTTTTGTTGCGGGTAGAAAAGCACCTTCTTCCCCCATTCGCGGCGCTATACATGTTCAGCTTGATCTTGAGGATCGGATCTTAAAATTGCCCAGGGGTATTGATGTTGTTATTCATCTGGCTGGAGAGAAAAAAAATGAAAGTAGGATGTGGGCAGTTAATAGAGATGGAACCAGGAATCTAATCGAAGCATCGATATCCTCCAATGTTGGCCGAGTAATCCACCTCAGCAGCGTAGGAGTTTATGGCGCAAGAAAAAACTCTGGTAGAGTGGATGAAAGCGATACCAAGTTGCCCAGAAATACTTATGAGGCAAGCAAATGGGCTGGACAAAAAATAGCAGAAGAGCTTTGTCGAGAAAACGGTATTGAATGTGTTGTAGCCCAACCGAGTAATGTCATTGGATATGTCAAAGGGAGTATGTCTCCGTTGCTTGGCTTGATGTCAAGAATAAAGGCAGGACATTTCTTTTTCTTTGGCAATAAAGAACATGCCTGGGTTAATTATGTTGGACTAGATGATACTATTTCAGCAATACTTAAAATATACCAAGCGGGAGTTGATAATAAGAATTATATTATTAATACACCTGCGAGGCTGCTTGATCTAGTGACATGGATTAGTGATGAGTTACAAGTTAGCTCTCCACGTATGGTTTTCCCCGAAACACTGGGTAGTATTTTAGCATCGTCAGGCGATCTGTTGGAGAGGGTGGTTGGTAAAACGATGCCTTTGAATCGTGCACGCTTCGTCGAGCTAACCAGCAATACGCATTTTAGTTCTGATAAGCTTAGCGACGATACCGGTTTTCAGTATCCATATGGTATTGAAAAGATTGTTCGACAACTCGTTCGGAGTTACCAAGCGGAGGGGGTGTTATAAAACGCATACTATACATTTCTGATGCCCAAAGTATTCATACTCGCCGATGGGCTGAATACTTTCGTAATCAGGGAGTAGACGTACACATTGCTAGTTTTCGTCCAGCAAAAATTGAAAATGTAACGATACATTTGTTGCCCACATATGGAATTGGCAAGCTAGGATATTTGTTTTCTATTTTGCTCGTGCGTAAGATTGCGGCTCGGATTAAGCCCGATATCGTACATGCTCAATATGTAACAAGTTATGGGTTCATCGCTGCAGCTGCTAGGTTACGTCCTCTAGTTGTAACCGCCTGGGGTACGGATGTGCTCATTAGTCCCCAAAAATCCCGCTTATCACGTATATTTGCACGATACGCTGTCCTAAACTCGGATCGGATTACGACAGTGGCGGAGCATATGAATCGGGCAGTTGTTGAGTTAGGCGTGAACGAAGCTGATGTCTTAGCTGTTCCCTTTGGTGTAGATGCGCAATTATTTCATCTACCTGCTGCAATAAAAAAAATAAAAGCCCCAGTACGTATTATATCGACACGCAAATTTGACACTATATATGATGTAGGTACGCTAATTAGCGCTGTTAGCCTAGTATCTCATGATGGTTATGATATCCGGTTGGATTTGATTGGGGATGGCCCTCTAAAAGAAGACTTGGAAGCGCTGACTCAGCAGCATAGGTTGCAACAGATCACGACTTTTCATGGGCGAGTGTCTCTGTCTAACCTCGTTGCTCTACTTGGAAAATCACATATTTTTGTAAGTACATCTCTATCAGATGGAAACAATATCTCCTTAAATGAAGCGATGGCTTGTGGCTGCTACCCAATTGCAACAGATATCCCTGCAAACTCTCAATGGATCGTTAATCGGCAAAATGGCTTATTATATTCTGGGGGTGATGCCAAATCCTTAGCTAAAAAAATTATTGAAGCTATAAGAAAAGCTGAGTGGGAATCAGTAGCAACTATCAATCGTAATATTGTAGAGGCACAGGCTAGCTGGAACGTTTGTGTTGAACGGATGAGTGGACTGTATAACTCAATAATAAATTAGGTGGTTTAGAGTGGTTGGGAAAGAGCTTTATATTATGGGTGTTGGTGCTCATGCCTTTAAGGTATATCATTGTGCGATATTGTCTGGATTTTTAGTAAGAGCATTTGTAGATAAGATGTCGCAGCCGCATAATCCTGTAAATGGTGTAGAAGTCATTGGTGATGATGAGCTAAAGGCTTTAGAAGAAAAAAAATTGTTATTTATTGGGGTGGGCAATCCTGAGATTCGAAAAGAATTGATGGATTGCTATAAAAAAGAAGGGTGGATAATACCTAATATCTTACACCCTAAATCAAGCGTTACACCAAATGTCACCCTAGAGTCTGGGATCTTGGTGGCGGCTAATGCGGTTGTAGAGTCAGGAACTTACGTTGGCGATGGAGCAATTATAGATATAGGTGCTTTAGTTGATCACGATTGTAAAATTGCGCCATACAGCCATCTTCGTGCTGGACAGATTTGTCAGCCAAATACGCACTGGGCTGGATAGCTTTGAATATCCTTCTTATCAATCATTACGCTGGTTCGACTCAGTACGGGATGGAATACCGACCTTACTACCTAGCAAAAGAATGGGTAAAAGATGGCCACAATATTCAGGTTTTGGCCGCGTCGCACTCACATTATCGCACTCATCAACCCAAAATGAATGTGGAGATTCAAGATGAGACACATGATGGTATATCTTATCGCTGGTATCAGACGCCTAACTATGCCTATAACGGGATAGCCAGGGTTAAAAATATCGTTATGTTTCTGTGGAAAGTATGGATGGATGGGAGAAGGCTAATTGAAGAGTTCAAGCCTGATGTCGTTATTGCGTCCAGCACTTACCCAATGGATATATGGCCCGCCCGACGTATCGCACAAAGAGCCAAGGCTCAACTGGTCTTTGAAGTGCATGATCTCTGGCCCCTTTCACCGATTGAATTGGGTAATATGTCGCGCTGGCATCCCTTCATTATCTGGTGTCAATGGGCGGAAGGCTACGCTTATCGTCACTGTGATAAAGTAGTGTCGATGTTGCCGAAGACGGAAGCGTACATGGTATCTCGAGGAATGTTGCTTGAGAAGTTTAGCTATATTCCCAATGGTATCAATCCAGAAGAATGGGAGACTTTTGAGCCCCTCCCTGCCGATATTCAAGCACAAATGACCGTCATTAAAGAATGTGGACTGCCTGTAGTTGGATATACTGGAACTCATGGTTTGGCTAATGCATTGGATGTATTACTGGATGCAGCTAAGCTTGCTGCGGATAAGTTTAAGGTTGTATTGGTTGGGAGTGGCCCCGAACGTGAAGGGCTTTTGAAGCGGGTAGCTGATGAAGAAATCAGCAATGTAAGTTTATTGCCAGCAATTCCCAAAGCGAGCATCCCAGCTTTCCTGGCAGAAATTGATATCGCTTTTATCGGTTGGCACGAATGCTCTCTTTACCGTTTTGGCATTTCTCCAAATAAGCTGATGGATTATATGATGGCTGGAAAACCTATTGTTCACTCGGTAAACGCTGGTAACGATCCTGTTGCTGAGGCTGGTTGTGGGTTAACAGTTGCGCCAAGTGACCCAGTTGCTATTCGCAATGGGATTTTAGAGTTAGCTGAAATGAGCACGGAAGAACGGAATGAGCTTGGTAAAAAAGGACGGCATTTTATTTTAAAAAACCAAACCTATCCAGTCCTTGCTAAACGATTTCTTGATGTGATTAAGGATAATCATTATGTCCAGTGAAACTGATCTCGTTGGTGAGCGCTATGCTTATAGGGCAGCTTTAGGTACAGAAGATCGCTATAACATGTTAAACCCTTCGGTCTGGTTGGGCGTGCAGGAACGGCAGCGAGCATTGATTGGATTATTGAGTAAATATACTGTTCGACCCCTATCTGAAATAAAAGTACTGGAAATTGGCTGTGGCAGTGGAGGAAATCTGTTGGAATTGCTACGTATGGGGCTCAGCCCTGAAAACCTTGTTGCCAATGAGTTGTTGCCCGATCGAGTTGCTTTAGCAAGGAGGAATCTACCAGTCGCTTGTCAGGTGTTAGAAGGAGATGCAACCACGCTGGGTTTTGAAGAGGGAGGCTTTGATATAGTGTACCAGTCAACAGTATTTACATCACTTCTGGATAATCAATTTCGGCAAACCTTGGCAGACAAAATGTGGTCGTGGGTCAAACCTGGAGGAGGGGTGTTATGGTATGACTTTATTTACAACAACCCCAAGAATAGGGATGTTCGAGGTATACCGCTCAATGAAATTAAAAATCTCTTTCCACATGGACAGATTTTTATGAGGCGGGTGACATTAGCTCCACCTATATCGCGAAGAGTGACTAAAATCCACCCCGTAATATATCATTTTTTCAATAGACTGCCTTTCTTAAGGACGCACGTGATTTGCTTGATTCAGAAGAGGTCTTTATAAGTCTTATTGTTTTTCTATAGCTAAGGACATTTATTGGGCTGGAGGCTATGAGTAAGAAACTATCTATAGACGAAGCTTCTCGTAGAGCTTATAACCGTGCTCTTGGTTAAGGTCTTGACCTCCCCATGACGAAAAAGGCCGTTTTCTACGTACTATTCGCTGTTATAATTGCAGGGTGGAGTGATGACACTAAACTATCCAACTCACCTAACTCCCCAACAATATCAACTCTCAAAGAGAAGTATACAAATAGTGAAGTAGTTTCTGTAAAGAGTAGCAATGTACCAAAGTTCGGAAAAACGAGGCCATGGGTGGGTATATATGAAATAGGTGAGGAGAGTAGTCAGGAACACCTTGTTTATTATCAATTTACCGATCAAGCATCAAATGGCAGGCTAGATCTAACAGAGACAAAAAAAAGCCGGGCATTATTGAAATATAAAGCAATAATTAAAGACACAGCTTATGAAGTTCGAATGGTTGCTTGGGTAGATAAAAAGAATGTTACCTATTGCACGAAGACAATTACAGTTAAACCAAGCTCAGCGCACTTCCTTGATGCAACCAAATACGAAGCTAAAGGGGGTGGAGTTATTGATGTAACTAAATACGGGGCTAAAGGTGATGGTGTTACTGATGATACTAAGGCTATACGTGTTGCAGTCCAAAAGCTTTCTGATGGCGGCACCCTTTACTTTCCAATGGGTAAATTTCTTATTAATTCGGGTGAAATTGCTAATCCAAAAGATGTGGGAATAGTCATCTCAGACAAAGTAAATATTAAGATTACCGGAGAGTCTGAAATAAAATCGTTCATCATCGATGCTTTTAATGGCTATAATTATTTTGATGGTGCTGATAATGAGAGATTTCTGGGAAGTATCGTGCTTCGTGATTCGGAAAAAATAACAATCTCGCATCTTACTCTCCAGCCTAAAATAGCGTTTCCTTCTGATAAAAAATCTTATGATGGAGGCTACTCGGGTCTGAATATTGAGGGGGTTATCAATCTACATATCCATCATGTTGTCGCTAAGAAATATAATTATGCAGGTGTATCTATCCAGTCGTCTCCCTCTCTCACTTCTAAAAATATTAGGGTCAACGGATGTGTTTTATCAAAGAATAGAGTGAGTGGACTTTTGCTAGGTACTGCCGAAGATGTCGTAGTAGAAGAAAATGTATTTACCTATAATGGTCAACCGGGGGATGGTGGTACAGGCTATGGTTTTGCCGGAGTATCTGGAACTCAGCCTGTTCGGGTTCTCGTACGTAATAATTTGGCTGCTTATAATATTCGAAAAGGTATCGACTTCCACGCTGGAAGAGACCTTAAGATTATTAATAATAGATCGGTGGGGAACGGATTGTATGGAATTAATATAGAGGGGGAAATGCTAGCGGGAACTATTGAGATTATTGGTAATACTATCTCTGGTATGAACCCTACCATAGCCCAAAACATACACGGTTTGGACTCAAGAAAACATAAGACAGATCGCAATAGGCCTGATGTGGAAAATGGCACAACCTACTGGAACTCTGTATTTGGTATTTTTCTATATTTTCCCAAAGAATTAGAGGATCGACCCAATGTAATCATAAAAAGTAATGTGATCAGAGAGTTCACTGGCGAGAGTCCTCCTAATAAAAAAGAGCAATCCTATTACCCGATTTTTGTTTATACAGACGGCGGTTCCCCTAACCCTAGGTATACTATTAGTAACAATAGGTTTATCTGCGGAAAAATAAAGAATTTTTTTGGAGGTAGGTATAGCGCTAGCAAAGCTTCTATTGATTATTCAAATAATAAACTATATTACAGCAGTGTGAAGGATCCTAGGTTGATTTTTAACATGTCTTCAGTGCAATTAAACAACAATATTTTTAAACAAATTGGTGCTGCTGAATCTTATAATTACTGGAGTGATGGAATGGTATCTGTTGCACGATCGAGTAAAAAGACAATCAATAACAATAAATGGTACCACTGAGGTGCTAAAGTACCTCGCAATAAATAACTCACCAAAATATTTCATGCCTTTTGAGGCTGTATAGTCATATAATATTTTGGCAAAAAGACATGTCTGTTAATTCTTTCGGACACGGCTTCAAACGTCTTTTTGCCTACTTTCACGCCTTTCGGATAAGTCGTTTCAAGCAGCCCCACAATAGGATGAAGACCTTTCCATGTCATGGTTTT
>JAUZSW010869881.1:0-10500 GCA_034780735.1 Hyalogyrina grasslei
ACTTTAAAGGTAAACAGCATTTAATAGAATCGATCATTGACTCTATCGTAAAGCGTCGCTCAGAATATCGTTTAAAACGCTTAATGGAGCGCACAGTCAACAATGAGCAAGAATGGCGGCAGGTCATAATTGATTTTATCAACAGTATGGTTCTGGATAATGTTTTAGGCGGAAAAAATGATTTTATTCTGGTTAGGCTATTTATGAGTAGTTTAAAAAACCCTCCTGAATTCTTTGACAAAATACACCGTAAATATCTTGAGCCACTTGATCGTGAGCTAATTCGCTATATAAAAATGGGCTTACCTGATGATGCTCCTGATGGCAGTGCGGCATTGTGGGTAATGACAATAATTTCCCAATCTCTTTTATTTAGACAGCATCAAAATATTTTAAATAATTTGTCTGAGATAGACTTCAGCCGAGCTGAAAATGCTGAAATTGTTGCTAAACATATAGCCAATACCGTTTTCGCAGGATTAAGCTATCAAAAAGATTAATAAATATTACAGAAAATGATTTATAACAGGCAATTGATATTTGATTCATTTAACCTATATTTAAGCATCATGAAATGAACTACCTAATCAGGTAAGTAACTGAAGACTAATGCCGCTTTGCGGTTGATAAATATAATATTCTGTCAAAAATTGACAGCATTAATAAAAAACTAAGGAACACCATGAATTTTATCGAACAGCTAAATAATATCTGGAAAAAGAACAACTCACTAGTCTGCGTCGGGCTCGACCCCGATCTAACAAAAATGCCTGAATGTGTTAAAAATTGTGAATATCCAATTTTTGCATTTAATAAAGCGATTATTGATGCAACCGCCGACCTAGTTTGCGCCTATAAACCACAGGCCGCCTATTATGCTGGACAAAATGCCGACGATCAGCTTGCTATGACTGTTGATTATCTGAAAGAAAACTACCCGACAGTTCCAGTGATTCTTGATGTCAAACGCGGTGACATCGGCTCAACAGCTGAAATGTATGCTAAAGAGGCATTTGAACGCTACCAAGCCGATGCGGTTACGGTTAATCCATATATGGGCATCGATACCCTTAAACCATTCCTCGACTGGCAAGATAAAGGAGTTATCATTCTCTGCCGCACCTCAAATCCTAGTTCAGCCGAGATCCAAGAACTGGTTGCTAGTGATAAAGAGATCTATAAGCATGTCGCCGGCTACGCCAATAGTAGCTGGAACTATAATAATAATGTACTGCTAGTTATCGGTGCAACTTTTCCTGCAGAACTGGGTGAAGTACGTGCCCTTTGTCCCCAAATGCCATTTTTGGTTCCAGGCGTCGGCGCCCAGGGCGGCGATGTTGAAGCGGTTATCAAAAACGGTGCAACCGCTGACGGTAACGGTTTGATAATAAACTCATCACGTGGCATAATTTATGCAGGCAGTGATGAAAACTTTGCTGATGCTTCCCGCCAGGCAACCCTTACACTACGGGATATGATAAATCAATATCGATAAACGAGTATAAATATGAACGAGTATAATAAAGAAAATTATAATAATTTTGTTCCACACCCAAATCATACCACTAAACGCCGAATCATTGTCTGTTCCTCGATTTTGCTGGTTGGGTTCTCACTGGCAGGCTTACTTTATACCATAAAACCCAAACCTAAAAAGCGTCCCAGTGGCAGTTTGGTATTGACCCTCAAAGCAATACCAATAAAACTTGGCGATGTAAAACTGCATATTAGTGGTTATGGAACCGTCTATCCTGACGATGAAATACTATTAAGTGCACAGTCAAAAGGGGTCATTCTTTCAAAACACCCCGACATGGACATTGGTTTAGTAGTCCAAAAAGGCGAATTGTTAGCACAGATTGACAGTGCAGACGCCAAGCTTGCGATGAAAACTGCCAGCGCAGAAATAGAACGTTTAAAAAATGAACTACAAATTAATGAACAAAATATCAAAGATACAAAACAGGAAATTGACTTTGAAAATAAAGTTTTAGCCATTGAAAAAAGTAATTATGCCCGCAAGAAAGATCTTTTTGATAAAAAGATAACGTCACGTAGCACGCTTGAAACGGCGGAAAAGAGTGTCGCCATGCAGATGCGTAAATTCATTATTCTAAAAGGGAAATTACTACGTCTAAAATTATCTAGTGCCGTAATCAAATCCCAACAGGCCAAAGCAAAAATAGCTAAGGCACAGGCTAAATTGAATATTGAGCGTTGCACAATACTCAGCCCAATTTGTGGACGATTGAAAAAAGCTTTTGTAACTGATGGAGAATATGTTCAACCCGGTCAAAAACTACTCATAATCGCTGATGACTCTAAATTAAAGATTACCGTAGAGCTTTCAGCCTATGATATAATGAAAGCGATGGGGCTGAAAAAAGCTGATATAAAACTCTATAAAAACTGGTTTAGAAAACCAGATAGTAAAATTCCTGTAGAAATAACTTGGATGGAAGCAAAACATGCCTGTTCATGGGTAGGCAAACTTACCCATATCCGTAACTTTGATAAGACCACTAGAACGTTATCAGTAACTGTTGTACCGCTGAGACCAACCGATGAAACAGCTAACAACTTTCCGCTAGTTGATGGCATGTTCTGTAAAGTTACCTTTACAGGGCGTACCTTGAAGCATGCAATGGAAATTCCATGGGCAGCGATTCAGCTTGATGGCGATGCTTTTACAATTGATAAAGCAGGCATCCTCCATAAACGTAAAATATCTATTTACAGTGTACATAATGACAAAGTTTTAATAGATGGCGGCCTGCCAGTTGGAGAAATGTTGGTAGTTCAACGCCTACCACGCGGGCTCCTCAATGGCAGCAAAGTCAATATAAAAAAAGTCGACCAAAGCAATAAAAACAAACTTTCAACAGCGAGCAATTAACTACAGGCTAAATGCAGTATTATTGGTGATAGACGATGATTGGAAAGCTCAAATTTCATTATCTCATTAATCATGCTATAATAGGACAACAATGATTAAAGCAATTTTAAAAAATATCCTTGGCAACCCAGTACTAGCCAATATCATGATGGTATTAATTCTACTAGCTGGTTATCTCGGGGCTAAATCAATGACCCGTGAGACTTTTCCGAAATTCTCATTGGATATTATCACCGTCAATGTTGCCTATCCAGGTGCAGATCCAGCCGAAATAGAAGAGAGTGTCAGCCTGCGACTTGAAGAGGCTGTCGAGGGCATCGAAGGGATCAAAAATATCTATTCAGAATCATCTGAAGGCATGGGTAGACTAATTGTTGAGCTTAATGAAAATACCAGTCTGTTAATTGCCAAAGATGATATTAAAACCGCCGTTGATGCGATCAACACCTTTCCCGTCGGCGCCGAGCCGCCAATCGTTCGTGAGATAAAATTTCGTGGTGATGTTATGGCATTGATCTTGTGGGGTGATCTGCCGGAACGACAACTTAAAGAGGCCGCCAGAAAAATAAAAGACGAAGTTGTCGCGCTTCCAGGCATCAGTCAAGTTTTTATTAGTGGAACGCGTGATTATGAAATTTCCATTGAAATAAGTGAGGAAAGCCTACGTAAATATGGTATTACACTTAATGATATCAGTAAAGCTGTCGCCAATAATGGTCTTAATATCCCGGCAGGAACAATTCGTAATGCTGACGAAAATTTCAGAATCAGAGTTATGGGACGCCGTTACGAGGCGAAAGAATACCGTGACATTCCGATCATAGCCAAAACTGATGGTACAACAGTAACATTAGGGCAAATTGCCAATATCAAAGATAGTTTTGATGATGATGCAAAAGTCCATTCAATGTTTAACGGCTACCCTGCTGCGGCTGTTAATATCTATAAAACGGACTCTGAAGATGCGATAAAAATATCCGAAGAGATCACCCGTTACTTAGCAAGAAAACATAAACATCTACCGCCTGAACTGCACATTACAAAATCCAGAGATATGTCACGATTGATCAATAGCCGACTTAATATGCTACTGGCCAACGGCCGTCTCGGTCTGTTACTGGTATTTATTACTCTATGGATTTTTCTTGACCTCCGCCTAAGTTTTTGGGTAACTATGGGAATTCCTATCTCTATTGCTGGGGCCCTAGTTATCATGGCGGCAGCTGGCTGTTCACTAAATATGCTCTCGCTGTTCGGCCTGATTATGGTTCTTGGTCTAATTGTTGATGATGCGATTGTTATCGGTGAATCAGTCTACCTTGAACGCTATACTAACAAAAAGTCTCCAATGACTGCGGCATTAGATGGCACGGCAGAAGTTACCCTACCGGTTATAGCGGCAGTACTAACCACTATTGTCGCCTTTTTACCCCTCTTTTTTATTCCAGGTGTAATGGGTAAATTTATCCGGCAGATTCCGATTCCAGTTATTGCCGCCCTATCCATTTCACTAATTGAAGGTCTGCTTATTCTGCCAGTTCATCTTCGTCATCTACCAGTCAAAGTTACAAAAATTAATTATGACTCAATATGGAGTTATCCGGCCCGGATCAAACAACAAATCAATAGCAAACTAGATTATTTTATCAATCATCAATACGGCAAGTTTGTCGATTTTGCTTTGCATTGGCGTTATGTATCACTCTGTATCGCAATTGTCGTTTTAGCGCTGGTCGGTGGTTTAGTAAAGAGTGGCTTGATCAAATTCAAATTTCTTGAAAAGACTGCTAATGACTTTTTAGTTGCCAAAGTTACGATGGCACCCGGGACCCCGCTCAACCAAGTCGAAGTTGCGGCTCAACAGGTGATAAAAGGCTGGGATAAAGTCAATGACAATAACCAAAATATAACCATTGTACCAAGTGGCGAAAAATTGACCGTTGGTGTCTATGCCCTAATCGGCGATACCATTAAATTTGGCGAAACAGCTGGCGGCTCTGAAGAGTTTGAAGTTAATATTGAACTTATTCCATCAGAAAAGCGAACCATTCACTATCGTAAATTACTCGATCAATGGAAAAAAGTTGTCGGTGCTATACCGGGGGCTGAAAAGACCAACTTTAAAGCTCGTGGTAGTGGTCCTGGAGGGATGCCGATTGAAATTGAACTCAGAAGCAATGACATAGACCAACTGCTTGCCGCCTCAGATGAGGTGCTCAAGAAACTACGCACCTACGAGGGCGTATTTGATGAACAAACCGACTATACGCCAGGGAAACGTGAATTTATCGTTAAAATCAGACCACAGGCCTATAATTTAGGGTTAACTTTAAAAGATCTTGCCTACCAAATCAAGGGTGGATTTTATGGTGATGAAGCTCTACGCATTCAGCGTGGGCGCGACGATATTAAGGTAAAAATAAGATTTCCAGAAAACAATGGCCGAAATTCCATCAGCTATTTTAAACGGATGCGGATCAATATTCCAGGTGGAGCACGCGTGCCGTTAACCACCGTTGCCAATATTGCAGTGCGTGAAGGACAAAGCACCATAAGACGTTCAGAACGTGCTCGAAAAATACTTGTCCAAGCCGATGTTTCCGACAATTACAATTCAACAGAGATTATGAAAGACCTAATGAGTAATTTCATGCCAAATCTGGCAAATCATTATGACATTGCCTACAGTACCAAAGGCGAATCCCAAGAGACCCGCGATTCACTCGGCAGCCTTTTTACCTGGTTTCCCATTGCCCTCTTTGGGATCTATATGATTATCGCCTCAATGTTCAAATCATACATTCAGCCAGCTGTAATTATGACAACTATTCCTTTCGGTCTAGTTGGAGGAATTGTTGGACATGTCATCTTTGGTCGTTCAATCTCTATCATGAGCCTGTTCGGCATGGTCGCCCTAACTGGAATAGTGGTCAATGACGCCATTGTGCTAATTGAAGGTATCAATTTGCGTCTGAGCAAAGGCACACCACTACTTGAAGCACTGCGTGAAGGCGGCAAACGCCGCTTTAGACCAATTATGTTAACCACCATGACAACATCGGCTGGACTAATGCCACTGATTCTCGAAAAAAGTATGCAAGCTCAATTTTTAATTCCGATGGCACTCTCCATCGCCTTTGGGGTTATGTTTGCCACCGTTCTGACCTTAGTCTTAATCCCATGTCTATTGGCAATCTTAAACGACCTACGTCGTCACTGGCATCAGTTGTGGAATGGTGGTTCATTACCAACCCGCGAAGCAGTAGAACCGCGCTACGAAAAAAACTAGCCACCGTGAACTCCAGAACTCACACCTTTCCTGCTTGGTGGTAAAATCAAAAATCTAAATAAAAGTCCCAGTCAATGTGGGACCGACATCTTTGTCGAGAATAAAACGCTCTGCTTGCAAACCAATCTTTGGTTCGTGACTAGGAAGTCACTCCTACATTAAAAGAGTTCGTGACTAGGAAGTCACTACTACCAGGAGTTTTACTGAGACCTTTTATTTTTAGGGGGTGGAGCTCTGGAAATTATTGGTGCATTGGGTATTGTATTGGGGCTGATGATGTAACTTCCTGCTGGTAGTGGTAATGAAATACTGTTTTTACTAGATTTAATTTTGAAGTTGAACTGTTGCAGCCAATCTTTACTGTGAATACTCCAATTGCTCGGTTTTAATCCCGTGAGCAGGAGTTTGACTTTTTTGCCTTTGGCTATTTTTAGTTTGAAGGTTTTCCGCAAAAATTTACTATTTTTACTCAATACCACTATACGGTCGGCAATGGTTATAATAAAGATATTTTGTTGTTCGAGTAAGGCGACAGGTGGTCTCGCTGTTTTTTCAGTTAACATCGTCATGACAGTTAGGAAGGTATCGGTTGATTGCTGTTTTTTCGGTGAAAACAATACACGGTGCCCATGGGCTTCTGGTTGATATTGTTTTGGCGGAGTAAACTGTTTGCCAAATACATTATAGGTGGCTTGGTTGCTTAATATTTTCACGGTACGCTCTGCTCGCTGTGGTCGAAGCATTTTTAATTCAACTTTGCCTTTTACCCCGCCTGAACTATTATTAATAATGATTCCGTCAGTTGTGGCTTTAGGTAAATTCAGTGTATTAATTTGCCAATATTTTTTAAATTTAGCTTTACGGGTGGTTATATTGTCAAGGATAATTAAAACTGCTGGATTATCTGAGGTGTGCATATTTAGAAAACAGAATGTTCTAATATAATTTTTTATCTTCTTACTATATGCTGAGGTCAGGTTAACTGAAAAATAGCTGAATGCTGGTCGCTGTGGAGATGGACCAAAATTGGCTGAGATAATTTTACCATTGGCAAATTTAGGATTGTTCTTGACCTGTTCAGGGGTGCGGGGCGATCCTTGAACTAGTCGTGTTCCACCATCATTGACCCGATTATGAAAATTTTCGTCTGGATCTACCACTAACATCATGCTGTGGGCAACTGAACGTTTATTGAAATTGTAATCATAAGGTGTGCCATAAAAATGATATTGTCCCAAGTCAACCGCTTGTAAGCCATGGTAATAGATTTGAAAACTGCCAGCATCTGAATGTTGGTGATTACTGAAATTATAGCCACCACCTTTCATTTCGACTACCACATCATTTGATTTTTTGCTGAAATTCCAACCGGTTCGTGCAATCATTGCGCCCACAATGGGGCCAAAGTCAATTGTCAACGGTAGTGAATTGAAATCTTTTGCCGCCTTTAGGCTGGGATCATTTAATAGGAGTTGTAACATCGGGTAGTAGCGTGATTGTCCTTGTTGTTTGAAGTCAGCTTTAATGATAGGGTTTTTACTATATGCATAGCAGAGCAGTGGTAAGACACCGAGTTTTGCGACACGACCGTCCGACCAGCCATCGCCATCGCGCAACATTGTTTTGTCGGGTAATCGCATATATAACCACTGTTTGTAGACATTATTGATGTTTTTATCAAATACCGGTTTGCCAATCATTTTGGCGAAGATGGTGGCGGCATGCATATCCCAAGTAAAGCGCGACCAACCATAACTAGCGCCCTGATTATGACGTGGCGATTGGTATTCAAATTTACGCATCGGTACTAGCTCTTCTAGAATACGATAGGCACAATATTTATAGGGTAGGGGATCTTCGTCATAGATAGCGATAGCCATACAGAGCAAATCACGATTAACTTGAGCTTCGTTACCATGACCGTTGACTATTATCTGTTTGAAAGGTGGCCAGCCAATTTCCATATCATCGGCGAGTCGCATAAGATTGAGTCGAATACTCTTGCGCTCTTTGGGTGACATTAGATCATAACACCAATCGTAAACCAACGCGGCTGAATAGATTGCTCGACCTACTTCACGGGTAATATCTAGCAGGTTGCCAAATTCAACTACGGATAGATAGTCCCGAATTAATTTAACTGCTTCTCGGCCGCGAGTTTTGTTGCCTGTCATCAGATAGACAAATGCCTTGGTGACAGCTTGGCGTTCTAGCCCTTGATTACTGCCTACTTCACAGTTTGGCTTGAATTTAAATTTATAGGGCTGTTTTGCCTGTTTAGTTATTTTTTTCCATATTTTCCTATTTTCTCCTTTTTTTAGATTAGCTTGAATGATTGGCAGTGATTGTCTGTTCACCCAGAGGCGTGGTCGGGATGTTGGAGGAACTATTTTCGGCTGGTATTTTTTTACGGCAATTGGAACTCTGGGGGCGCGATAGGGGCTTAACTCAAGATAATCAAGTTTAACGCCTGTTGGTAACCAGATTTTAATAGTCTGTTTTTTCCCATTGAATTTGAACTTACCTAATGTTTGACGACAACTGCTGGCTGGGCGCCAAGGGACGAATACTACCCGTTGGGTTGGGCGTTCATTATCAA
Organism: Hyalogyrina grasslei; assembly: GCA_034780735.1. Taxonomy (NCBI): domain Eukaryota; kingdom Metazoa; phylum Mollusca; class Gastropoda; family Hyalogyrinidae; genus Hyalogyrina; species Hyalogyrina grasslei. The sequence continues at coordinate 8,785 of JAUZSW010869881.1, forward strand.
TAGTTAATCTTAGGCGTAGTGAGTCTTGTTTACCTTTGGCTTTTTTCATCAGTTCGGCAGTTGCAGCATTAACGGCGGCATGTGAACGGATCCAGTAACGACTGGCCTTGGGAACTTTTAGGGTGAAGATTAAATCAGGTTTTCTATCTGGATTTTTGATATTACTGGAGCGTTTTGCTTTCAAGGCAACCCCATTCTTCCCGGAAAATGATTTTTGTTGAATAATTTCTATACTCTTGCGGTTAAGCTGTGCCTGTTCTGCTTCCAGCCTTGCAGTACCATATTTTGAAAACTTTATTGTTGCCGCATTGGTCGTATTAGACGCTATAGTAATCAGCAATATTGACCAAGTGATTATAGTTATGAAGCTTCGTTGTAAATGAAATATCATGATTTATCTCTTTTGAGTTTAAATGTAGCCGAAATTATTTACAAGTCAAATGAAACATAATAAATTACTCCAATGAGTTGATAAATTATTAAAATGAATAATATTAAAGAACAATTCAAATAATTGCTCTAGTTTTGAATCTATTTTAGACTATAGATAAAAAGGTTATGCAGAGGCACGTTTTGTTGAAATTCATAGCGCATACCTTTTTTGTCTAAGGTTTATTTAAGACAGTAATAGAATAGAGTATAAATTAATCGCAAAATAAGGAATAAAAATGAGAATATTATCAGGCATACAGCCTTCTGGGATCCCGCATATCGGTAACTATTTCGGCATGATGTTGACAGCAATTGAACTTCAGGAACAGGGAGATGCTTATCTGTTTATTGCCGATTACCACTCTTTGACAACTAGTCCTGATCCTGAACTTTTACGGCAGCGGGTCATGGATGTGGCACTTGATTTTATGGCATGTGGTCTAGATCCGTCGCGAACGGTATTTTTTCGGCAATCGGATGTGCCACAGGTTACTGAACTTACCTGGTTGTTAAGTTGTCAGACGACTGTCGGCCTACTTGAACGCGCTCATAGTTATAAAGATAAATTAGCCAAAGGGTTTGTGCCGAATAACGGCTTGTTTACCTATCCTGTTTTAATGGCCTCGGATATTCTTATCTATCAGTCAAACTTGGTGCCGGTTGGTAAAGATCAGAAACAGCACTTGGAAATGACGCGGGATATTGCTCTACGCTTTAATCGTATTTATGGTGAAGTCTTTACTATTCCTGAAGTGCAAATTAGAGAGAGTGTTGCCGTTGTGCCTGGTGTTGATGGTCAGAAGATGTCAAAAAGTTATGATAATACTATTCCTATCTCTGGTGGGAAAAAAGCGATTCGCAAAAAGATTATGAGTATTGTTACCGATTGTAAAGAACTTGAAGAGCCTAAAGATCCAGAAAGTTGCAATGTGATAAAACTTTATAAACTGTTTGCTACAGAAACTCAAATGAATGATATATATGCCAAATATCGTGGCGGTAACTATGGCTATGGTCATGCTAAACAGGAGCTGTTTGAGCTGCTTTGGGAATATTTTGCCCCATTCCGTGAAAAACGTGAAGAGTTGGCCGCGAACCTTGATTATGTTAATCAGGTATTGACTGAAGGTGGAATCAAGGCCCGTGAACAGGCTGAGATGACGATGACTAAAGTAAGCCGTGCAGTGGGTTTACGGTAGGAACTGGAAATTACGAATTAGGAGTTAGGAATTAGGAGTTACGAATTAGGAGTTAGGAGTTAGGAGTTAGGAGTTAGGAGTTAGG
>JAUZSW010870992.1:0-10490 GCA_034780735.1 Hyalogyrina grasslei
CGCCAACCGTCCGCCCATATCGCCATCCATGCCCACCAAGGCCACCCCTTGCGTCGCCACCGCGCTCACCAGACGAAGAGCATGGCGCACATCCGAGTGCACCCAGGGTTGTACCGAAAGTTGTCCGAGGGCCTCGGGGCTCATCCGTGCCGCGGTGCAAGGCGCATCCCCCAGCAAGCCCACCAGCGATTCCGTTTCAGAGATGGACAGCCCCGCTTCCGGTACCAGCATGGCCCCCTCCGTCACCATGGAGAGAGAAATGGCATCCCCCCGCAACACCGGAATATCCACCGTGAGCCCCGGCGAATCCGATGCGGCCCATTCGCTATCATCAGAAATCCATAGACGATCCGGGATGCTCCGGTCATCTTCCGAGGCAAATTGTGAAAACGAAGGGGACTCCTCTAGCAAGCGAGACACCTGGCCATCATACGCCCCCAGCACCTCCGCAATTGACAGGGAACTTGAAGAGATACACGCCATGAGGACCCCTTCCCCAAAAGCAATCACCAGTGTTTGCCCCGGCTCCAGGTCCGGAGTGTTCACGCGCCAGACCGACCGCCGGGGAAATTGCGATACCCGTTCAAATCCGGGCACGCGGAAAAGAGAAAGCTGCCACCTCAGCTTTTGGCTTTCACCCCCGAGATGGCTCACCGCCATCCAGGTCGGAGCCCCTCCAAACCGGGAGGGCAGATAGGCCCAGACCTCTTCACGCCCCACCAGTTTTTCAAACCACGCGCGCGATTCCTCATCCGCTGTCAGTCCCGCCGCATCTTCCGTGCGAACCCCCGCTGTCCGCATCAACGCCAGGGCCAGTGGATTCGCCAACAACTCGTTCCAGCGGGCGGGCAGGGCCATATGCCGCCCCACCGCGATGGCCGAAGCCGGAATGGGGCGATAAATCGCCTGCGGGTCATAGGGGATGGTCCCGACCCACCACACCGCCACAACCACGGATAGCGCCAGCAGAGCCAGCGTCAACAGGCATTTAGGCCGAAGGAAACGGGAACCCATGCGATCAGTCGGCCGAATCCGGCTTCTTCTCGGACTTATCGGCAGGAGCCTCGGTTGATTCAGGGGCCGCATCCGCCTTGGACTCCGCCGCCGCCTCAGGCTTTTCGGATGATGCCGATTCCTCAGCCTTCGGCTCCTCAACCGATTTTGCCGCTTCAGTGGGCTCGACCGTCTTTTCGTTCAGCGTCTCGACATAGTTCATCTTCAGCTCGGACAACACATGGGTCATCAGCTTGGCTTCCGTCTCGCTCAGGTTGCCCTTGGTCTTGGCCTCCAGCATATCGAGCATATCGATGGTCGACTGGGCCGCCTGCATGTTCTTTTCAATTTTCTGTGTCATGGGATTCAGGGTCTTTCCCATGTGCTGCATCACCGCCGCAGCCAAGGAAAGAATCAGGCCCTGGAATAATCCGTCATTTTGTTGCTCATCACTCATTTTGAACTCCTTTGTAAATCGCTCTTTCTCTTACACTACCCCCCAACCCCATTCAATCCGTTTTCGCTCCTATCCGATAAAAAAAGAAGCCGTGCATCCGCCCGGCATTCTTGGTTGGGTTGATCGGCCCTCTATTCTTCGACCGCGACCCCTTCCGCCTCGACTTCGACAGCCTCGACTTCAACCTCCGCTTCAGGGGCCTCCACTTCAACAGCCTCTGCCTCAACCTCAACGACTTCGGCCTCGGTTTCAACCTCCGCTTCGACCACAACCTCTTCCGTCTCGACTTCAACCACTTCGGCTTCAATCTCCACTTCGGGCACCACCTCATCCTCGATCAGACGGAGCTCCTGGAGTTCCGGACGATGGCGAATGTTCTTCCAGAACTTACGAATGACCACGCTATCCGGGGGAATACTCTTGAAATTCCCCTGGATTTTGAAGCGATACTTCATATCCAGATTTTCTTCGGCCATCAGCAGATTATCGGCCACATCCATCGGGATGTCCTGATAGCTCAGGGTCTGCCCATCCTGCAACTGAAAGAGCATGGTTCCATTTTCGGCCGAATATTGAATCAGCGTAAACATCTCCGACTGGCCGATCACGCGACCGGGCTCTTCAATGATTTCAATTTCCTCAATGACTTCCTCTTCGATCTGCTCCACATCCAGCTCTTCCTCCGAAAGCAATGTAGCCAGCTCCGCCCCTTTAGGCATGGATTCCGCATCCTCCAGTTCAGCCTCGACCGGTGGCTGAAGAGCTGCATCCAGTTCCGCTTGAAGGCGAGCCGTTTCTTCTTCCATCTGCGTCTTCAAACCCGTGATCTTCTTTTTAAGTTTGGCCTGTTTCTTCTTGGCGGACTTCTCCGCCTTCTTCAAGGCCTCTCCAGATTTTTTGGCATCGGCCTTAGCCGCGTCAAGTTCCTCGCCTGCCGCCGCCAGCTCCTTCGACAATGCGGCCGCCGCCTCCGTCTGCTCTTGCGCAAATGTATCGGCCACAGTCTGAGCATCGGAGGCATCATCTCGCGCCTTCTTCAGCGCGGACTTCGTACTGGCCAGCTCCAGCTCCGTACTTAAAATAGATGCCTTCACCTGCTCCACAATCGTGGGGATTAGCGCATCATCCAGGGACGCCGTTTGGACAGCCTCTTCCTCGACAGTCTCTTCTCCCTCCGCAGCATCCCCTTCCGCTGCTTCCTCTGCAGCATCTCCTTCCACTGCTTCCTCTGCAGGGGCTTCCGCAGCCGCCTCTTCAACAACCTCCACCTCCAACTGCGACAGCGCTTCCACGCCCGCCGCATCTCCCAACTCAACCAGGGAATCGCGGAATCCGTCCGCACGAGTGGCCTGCTTCTTGGCTGAGAGCCCCAGCACCCCGACCCAAATCAATAACAGGACAACCAGACTCCACGAAACAATACTCAGAATTTTACCTTTATCGGCCATGGAAACCTCCTCTATTTATAAATGGATATCCAAGCACGAATTGGAACCCATCCCCCCCGTATTGTCAAGAAAGGTCGGGAAGAGAGGCGTCAGGGTTCAGGGTTCAGCGGTCAGGAATATGGGGAATAGAGGGCAGAAGGCGGGGGAGAAATATCCAACACCCAACGCCCAATATCCAATGACCAAGTGAAGAGAAGAGGGGCGGAATAGAAACCAGAACTCTTAACCTGAATCCCTCCTCCTTTCCACAATTCAGCTTTCACCTTTCATCCCCGCCCCCTCTCTCCCCTCGCCAATTCAGCCATCCTCCGGTTCCTCCTCCATGTTCTTGTGGCTCTGTGAGAAACATGGCTGTTCATCCCACTTCTTTTGAACCACAGATTCAGAGATTTTCTCTCACAAAGACACCGAGGCACGGAGAGGCAAGAATATGGATGAAAAATCCACATTTTCAGGCCAAAAATGACGAAAATCGGTCCAAAATATGCTAATTTTGCAATTTTGGAACGCTGAAGGCCAATTTGCTTCGTTCCGACTCCCCGAGAGGTCTGGATTAGCCGTTTTCACCCCAAAATCATCCAAAATGTACTTCTGTAAGAATTTTCAAAGGAATGGAATAGCCAAATCCTAAAATTCATTGGCTGACCCATTTTTGACCTCAAGATTATCGGTGCACTCCAAACGACTGGAGCGGAGGGAGCGCTTGGCACTACCTTTTAAGGGTTATCAGAGTCTTGCAGTTCTTGAGTGGGCTAATATCTGTCACCCCGCAGAGAACGATATCCAGATATTCCAAGGGCATGCCTTCCAGCGGCGACAAATCCCATACCCTGCGGCAATTGTGCAGGTCCAGATGCTTGAGTGGCATCCCTTTCAATGGAGACAGATCATTGACTTTCCAATTACCGTTTTCTGAATTTTCAAGCATGCTAAGCCACTCGAGCGGCATTCCTTTTAGTGGGCTGAGATCCCCCACGCTGCCGCCGCGGTGCGCGCTGCCACCATTGATGTTTAGCCACTTCAGAGGCAGTCCACGTAAGGAAGACAAGTCCCCGTGTGCCGCGAGAGCTCCCGCCAGATCCAGCTTGTGTAACGGCATATTCCGCAACGGGCTTAAATCTGCGATCGGAGTACCGCTCAGATCCAAGGACTTGATGGGCAGACCGCGTAAAGCCGATATATTCACCAAGCTTCCGTTTCCCCCGAGATTCAGCTCAACCCCGTCTTCATAGATCTCGCTTTTGTGGCACGTAATATGTCCGGGATTGTCGTTTTGGAGTTTTACCAGTGCGGCATCCAGTTGTTCCCGAGAGACCGTCAGGGGCATGTCGGGTCTAAGGCTCGACAAACGATCAATCACCTTTGCATGATCGGTGGCGAAGGCCGTATTCCCGTGACGCTTGTTGAAATACGCGACCGCATGATGAACTCGCTTTACCTGCCTCTCGTCGAATGTTCCCAGTGCGATGGCCTGTGCCAGTTCATCGGGGGTCTTGCGCCCTATGGAAAAGCCGGCTTCCCTAAGAAGGAAAGCATAGGCTTTGCTTGCGGCGGACTGGACAGATGCTTTCTCTCGCGCGACTACTGCGGATTCTCGCTGGGTCTGCTCTGCGTCGAGACGCGTGGAGAGAAGTCGCCCCAGTTCGCTTTCTGAGAGGCCGAAATACTGTCGAGCCTTGTCTGCGGCCTGGGCCGCATGGGCCAGTAATCCGCGCATGATGAACCGCTCGGGGGTCTTCTCTTTGCCCAGCCGACGAAACTGTTCCTGGGGACTGAGATTGGCCAGATCAAAGGTGCGCGCGGCGCTCCCGATTTTCTTTCCGCTGGAACTTCGCAGGTCTACCTGGGCCATGATTTTTGTGTCGTTGATTCCCGTGATCCGCAATTGTCTCGTTCCATCAAGGAATTGGACTGAGATCTTCTTGCCGATATCACTTTCCAGAGAGGTCCGAACCAGTTGCGGCATCTTGATGACCTCAAGGGACAGGTCTCTGACACTTTCCCATTGTGCGGACTCCATTCCCACGGGTGCTTTTGTCCCCGACGCGGCAATCTCTTTGTCGACCGCATCAAAGTCTAAACGCAACATGGCATTTGCAATGCTCGTCATATCTGTGGCCGGTGCATTCTCCTCTGCGGCCTGTTGCGCCTTCTGTTTGATCGATGCCGCCAGCAACTCGCGCGGTTCCCTTGATTCTAATGACAAGGGGCCTGAATATTTTTGGACAAGGTCTTCCGCTTCACTCCAGTTGCCTTTGGCCATGAGCGCTTCGCTTTTGATCCTCAGATCAACCATGACGATGTTCATTTCATTGCGCTGAATCTTGCTGTACTTCTCGGTTAGTGCTGCCGCCTTCTGCTCATACTCAGTTCCCCGGGCATTCACGCGGAGCTTTTCAAGACGCGAGAATATGCCCATGTGTTGGCCGGGATGAGCCTCCGCATAGGCAACGGCTTCATCGAATTGTTTTTGAAGGGAAACAAGTCGCGGATCGGCAGCGGTCGCCTTCTCCTTTTGGGGCGCAGGTTTCACCGACCGAAATTCGGGGGTCTTTCGCACGGCCGGTCTTGTGTCCTTCCTGATATTTTGCAGGTACACGGCTGTCACCGCGCCCATCGCCAGGAGCAGGACAACGATGAGCGAGGCAATCCAGCCGCCTGAAATACCTTTCTGTTTCTTCCCTGATTGACGAGGGGGTGGCCCCCGGTAACGAAGTTTCTCCAGCGCCAAAGGGTTCAGGACAATGGCGTGTCTTGACGACTTCGCAGGGTGATCCGGCTGACCCTGAGGGGCCAGTGCATTTGCAACAAACTGGGAGAGATGATCAATCGCGGAATCATCATGGCGGAAGCACTGGGTCTGCCTCAGCGCCCGGGGCAAGTCTCCGCTGGCTATATTCTCAACATAAACAAAAACTTTCCCTTTCGGTTTCACACCGCTCAGGATGTCGTTATAGAAGCCATCCCACTCATAGCGAACCCAGCGCGAGTTCAGATTGGCGACGGATGTCCACACTACAACCAGCAGGGTTGTCGTATCCAGTGCATCATCAATGGCCTTCTTGTACGCAGCGACTCCAAGTGTTTCGAGTGATATCTTGCTGAAGAAAACGCGGAAACCAAGGGAAGAAAGTGATACGTAGATATCCTGTGCCAAACTCAAATCGCGTGTTGGCTTACCTGCTTCGTCCAGATTCTTGCACGAAATAAATACGTCGTACCGGGCCTTCAAACTATATTCTCCTTAGGTGTCAAAATTCCACACTTGATCTAAAATCACCGGAATTGCACGCACATTGTCAGAATCGATCTTCTGAATGCTTTTGTCTAATTTCTCCCACGGCACCAGATGGGGACTGGTTCGCTGCAATGGGTTTTTGGGAGGTGGCGCATAGGTCCAACCGGCCAGAAAACGTTCTGCGCACCAGCGGGCGTGCTCCATTCGGGAAAGGACAAAGACCTGTTCTTCAGTGAACTCCTTTGGTGGTTTCCCATCCCTGGAGTCAGGGGAATATCCGAACGTTCTTAGCTTAAGCTCCATATGCTCGGCGAGTTCGCGATTGGACTCCCTGAATTGTTCATCCAGATCGTCCCAATCCTTCAGCACCGCATCCGTGGAGTTCGCACCGGTGCGCAGGCGATCCCGCACATAGGCTTGATGAAACTTGCGGGCAAACTGGAACAGGCCGCCTCCCGTTATCGCATCCAGCGAACAGCCGTTAGAGACCAAACCGAAGGTTCCCACATTTTGACGGGCCAGAGATGCGTCGGATCGCTCGGCATCGAGCAGTTCGGCCAAGCCATTGGCTAGAGAGAATCTCGCCAGAATGGGAATATCAGGTCCGTCCAGAGAAGAAGCTAACTGAAGGGCTGTGGCGAAGTTCTCATGATCCAAATCCGCGCAAAGCACGATGCTCCCGATCTCTCCCGGCCCCGCCAAACAGGCCTTAATCTTATCCACCATGTCGGGCATGGAAATATTGCCGTCGATGGTCTCCATATCGCAGATGGACTCAATCATCGGATATCGGTGGCAGACCTTGCTCCACATTGAGGTAGCAGCGGAATCAATGATGGTAACCGCCGGTTTACGACCATTTGCATAGTGGCCCGACCTGGCAATTCGCAAAAGGATGGCTTCGGCCATCTGATTCATGCCGCCGATAACCACATGCATTCTGCCCTTGCTTGTCGGTTCCAGCGGACCCCGGATCATCAGATCCCTTCGCCAAAGCAAGCGAGCGGCATTGTCATAAACATTAAAGACCCGGATATCGACCAGCGTCTCCGCGGTGCGAAAGACACGGTTCCGCCGAAACAATTCGGTGGTCTGACTATCCGCCAGATGGATATGACAAGCCGGGCGGACCTTCTTGCAGGAAGGCTTTCTCTTCCGCATCAGATGAATCACCTGCGATGCGATTTCGATATTGGTACTGTCGTTGCCGGTCATGATGAAGATATCGCTAGCCGCATACACCCGGGCCTTTTCCAGACAGCCTGGACGGGTTGCATCGTCATCCAAGGCATAGACATTTCGACCCTCAAGATTCTGAAGCAACCGCTTGTCGGCATTCAAATCGACCAGCACCACTGTACATTTCCGATTTTTCAATTCCTTAATCAGCGCCTGGGCCTTGACACCCACTCCGCACACGACGGTGTGGCCCTTGAGTAGATTCAAGCGAAAGTCCTGGATTTCGGATCGAAATAGACTTCCCAAGGCCAAAATAACCGCCGATACGGAGAACAGGGCTGCCATCATTCGAGCCATCACCAACAGCCATGGTGCGTTGCCCTCTACCAGTCCCGATTCAATCGTAAATAACTGGATGCTCAGGTAGATCAAATCCCAACTCGGCAATGGATTCCCTAGACTCCGATAGTATTGGTCGAACCCCAAATACCCCAACCCAGCCGTGCTTAAAAAGAAAAGTCCCGCCAAAACCACCCAAATCCGATGGGATCTCCGTGCACCGATATTATGCGTTCCCGATTTCATATTCATCTTGCGCCTATTCTCCAAGATCCGACAGGGATATCCACCGCCTATTTCCTCACCACGTCCAATCCAACCTTTGCCAAAATACCGGGAATCGCTCTTACCGCATTGTAATCGTATTCCTTCATGGTCATGGAAAGCTCATTCCATGGCACAATGCAATCGTGGAGCTTTCGGGCATCGTTCCGCACGGCTCCCCGCCGCCAGCCAGCCAATAGACGCTCTATATTCCAACGCCCATGCTCCCCTTCAGCCATTCGGTCAATTTCCTCCGGTGCAAATGAATCAAACGTAGGGGACCCAGTTGCAGGGCGAACGATATACCCACAAGACGAGAGAAGTTGAATGGCATAGCGCGCCTGCTCCCGGCTAGCTGATTTGAAGGTATCCTTCAGGTTCTCCCATGGCTTCATATTGTCAGCAAGTTGCCGGGTGCTTTCTTTCACATATTGATGATGGAAGGCCATTGCCATTTTTTCAATGTCTGTTTCGGTACACACACCCTCCTTCTGGAAGGAATGCACGAAGGCTCGGATCGAAGCGCTATCGTTCGGCAAATGAAGAAGTCGGATATCCCCATCCCAAAAAGCGTCTTGGATAAGGTCTTCGACCGCGCCGCCGGAGCCCTCCACTAATCCCACCGTTGCTCCCAGAGCCAAAGCAATCCTGTATTCCAGAGCGCTGAGCGGCCCCCCGCCGAATCCGAGTACGCTGACATCCTCAGGCCGAATAGCGGCATCGAGAATAACCTTCCAATTCACGAGAATTTGCTCGGCGCTGAACCCCCGATCGCCGCACTCGATGCAATCATCGTACCGGTCGTCTTTTGGGAAATCATCCGACCGCAACCGGGGAATGTAGCCAATCAACTTGAAGGGCCGTTTCCCGCGCGGGGCCACCCTGTCTGCGGCATCTCATACACACCCCGGAACGCCCACCTGCGTACCGCCCGAGAAGATAGTCCCGCCCAATCCGGTAAAGGCCTCCACGAGCAGCGGACGGAGTTGATCCGCCTGCCCAGACTTCAACGAAGTCGCGCCACCTGCCACAATAAGGACCGGCGTCTTGATTGGGCCCGTACAAGACGCAGACTCGGCAGCAGATTTTTGCACCCGGCCAGCCAATCGCAGCAGATCCATGGCCCAGCGATAGCCCCCGGCAAGCGGGTTGGGTTTCGTCACCAGAATCAGCCACTCCTCCTCGGCGGTGAATACATGGGGCGGGACGCAGGTCGTGCCGGCCAGCACATGCCGAATGCCCCGGGCATAGGCGGCCAAAGCCAGATCTGTTTCGTCCAGCAACAAATGAAGGCGACCGGCGGTGAAGGCGGCATAGGGCATTTCGGTGCCATTACAAACATGCTCCAGGCAGGTTTTGATGCCTTGGCGCACCGATGCCGCCATGGCGCCGACAAAATCCCTGCCACGAGAATAACTGATTTCGTGGCCAATCACATCGGCCAGGTAGTACGGATTGGCGGGTTCCATCTCCAATGCTTCCCGATAGCATTCGCGAGCCTTGGGGGCCTCTTCGTCCAACGCCTCGTGGGACCAGGCCAGCCGCGCAAGGGCCCGGGCCAGAGTGCTGACGCGCTTGCGTAGATCGGGCACCGTTTCGAGGATTTCGCCCTTGCCATAATCCACCACCTTTTGCAGATAAGCCTGACCTTGCCTATAGGCATCGGATTGGGGATCCGTGCGGTGGAGCTGGCACAAGGCGTAGCCCAGTTCCGACCGGATCGCGCAGCCCAAAGGTGAAGCCACATCCGCATAAGGCGAGAGCCGGGCAGCCACGCCAGCATAGTCGCCGCGAGGAGCAAGCAGCCACGCGATCTGCAGAGCGATTCCCGGCTTCTTAGATTCTACCGCAGTCGTCAGGATCAGATTCTGAACGCCTAGTTCTTGCTCTACTTCCTCACGAGAGGCATAGGCATTGAAATTCACCAGCATGCCATCGATGTCGTCAGCCAAGCGGTTGAATGCCCGGTCGCCATCTTCCATGATCGCAGCCAGCAGGGCTCCGGCACGCCTGAACTCGGCCGGGTATTTCAGTTTGGTCTTGTACATCCGGTCGTGCAGGGTATCCGCCCACGCATGCTGGACCCAGGTGCGCACCTGGATTTCTGCCGTCTTCTCGCCAATGGTCTTGACTTCGTCCGGAGTGAATCCGAGCGCGGCGGCCTTCTCCGGAATAAGCTTCACAAGATAATGCATGTCCCGATAGCCAAACTTGTCATCGCCCAAAAGCAATCCCTTCTCGTCTGCCTCCAGGATCTCGAAATTCGCCTCGATGAACTGCCGCACGGCATTGACCTGCGCCAAGGTCTGCACGATGACCCGTCCCCCGCACAGATCCGTGAGCTGGTTCACCGCGTCGGAGTACTTTCCGGATTTCCTCACGGCTTTCTCTGCGAAGCTGGTAATGGATTTCTCTCGCGCCTGGACGAAAGCATTCGGAAATGCCGTCTTGCACGCCTTTTCCAGAACGTGTTTCAGCGCATCGGCAAATTGTTTGTAGTCGGGCAGCTGCTTGGCGTATTCCGCAACCTGATGCTGAAGCTCCTGATTGGATATTTGCTTCTTCTAATCGC
>JAUZSW010873213.1:0-10475 GCA_034780735.1 Hyalogyrina grasslei
GGACACCGTATTTTCAAAATTTAGCGTTTGGTTTGATCAGGCAAGATATGTTTGACTTGTTCAGAGCTTCCTTAAGGCCAGATACCTCGCTCAAGTGTTACATTCGCAATCCTTGCTACCGCGACAGAAAGTGCGGCAGTGCGCAGGTTGATGGGTATAGCATAGGCGCCTTCTTCGCCGGAGGGTATCTCAGATTGTTTGCGTGTTTCGTCTTGCAGGCAACGGTGCATCGTGAGCACCACGTCTACCGCATCGGTCATTTTACGGCGGAGTTTTTGATTGACCTCATCGAGACCCCATTGTTCATTGCCGATATTCTGTGTCCATTCAAAATAACTGACGGTTACACCCCCGGCGTTGACGAGAATGTCGGGTAGCACGGGAATGTTTTTTCTGGATAAAATATCGTCTGCTGCGGGTGTGGTCGGTCCGTTAGCGGCTTCTACTACCATTTTAGCCTTAACTAATTCGGCATTGTCCTGGCGAATTTGCTGGCCAATTGCGGCAGGAATTAAAATGTCGCATTCGAGGCTGAGTAGATCTTCATTGGTGATCGTCATGGTTTCAGGCAATCCGACGACGCTTCCATGTTGAGCCTTAAAGGTTTGGGCTGCCGCGATGTCGATACCTTCCGGCTGAAAAATGCCGCCGTTGGAATCGCTAATCGCAATCACTTTTGCTCCTTCTTCCTGGAAGAGTTGAGCAGCTGTTGCGCCAACGTTCCCAAATCCCTGGATAACGATGCGCGTACCGGGTAACTGCGTTAAGCCTGTGACTCCATCGCGTTCGATATAGCGTTGGGTCGCGTAGAGACAGCCACGCCCGGTGGCCTCTGGTCGACCCAGTGAGCCGCCAATATCCAAGGGTTTTCCGGTAACCACAGGAAGGTTGTTGCGGCCCGGATTGAGGACATCATAGGTGTCATAAATCCAGGACATTGTTTGTTCGTTGGTATAGAGATCAGGCGCAGGGATGTCGGTATGTGGGCCGATATTATGACCGAGTTCAGTAATAAATCGGCGGGTGATGCGGCGCAATTCTGTTTCGGAAAGGGTTTTAGGTTCGCATTTAACGCCCCCTTTGGCACCACCGAAAGGGACACCGACTAGGGCACATTTCCAGGTCATGAGTGCCGCCAGAGCTTGAACTTCCTCTCTGCTGACATCCGGATGGTAGCGGATACCTCCTTTGCCTGGCCCCAAAGCCCGGTTATGTAATACGCGATACCCGCAATAAGTCTTGACCGAACCATCATCCATTTCAATGGGAAAGCAGAGCTCAATACTGCGCTTTGGGGTTACAAGAAAATCGATCAACCCCGATTTAAAATGCTCAAGGTGAACGATTGCTCGCTCAAATTGGCATCGGGCAATATGGGCGGGATCCAGATCTTCTGGTTCGTTGCTTGTAGGGTTTATATCGTTCACGAATAGGCTTCTCCGAAAGAGTGTGTTTATAGAGAGATGCGATTACAAAAAATCGCCATACCGCCATAGGGTAAGTTGGGCAAGCGACGGATGAGGATATTTGTTGGGGGTGGTGCCCATTGGTGTGCGATGGAGGGATCTTTCATGAAATGAATACTACTGGAGGGTTGCGCCAATATTTTGATTTATCTCAGCTTCGATGGTTATTTTTTATAATGAGTTCTCAAATACATACTGAATCACCAGTTTAAGTAAAAAGCCGAAAACGCCTGCCATCAGGCCGATTATCAATATGAAGAATCCCTCTTTGCCTGCCTTCGAGTCGATCGCCAAGCGTACGACATAAACATCATATAGGCCATTAACGCTGCCAGGCAGGCCGGTATGCATAGGTGGTAAGCATTTCGTCGGTAATCACATCGATTCCTTCCAGAATGGAAAGTGGGTGAGTATGTCTAATTGAGGGGCTGAATACTAGAGGCGCTCCTCATGCCTTGTCTGGCGCTTTTTCAGCTTCAACGGTGGTAACAATCGTGTGGGCGAGTCTTTGTCCGTATTGTGCTTCCATATATCGGTTGCGGATTTACTTTGCAGATAGCCTGATCCAGTATTCGCCAACCGACGGCACCTCAATAACAATAATAACAAGGAGCTAAAAGATGTCAGATTGTCCTCCAGTCCCCGCAATAAAACCCTTACAACTCGAATTTTCGGGCAAAGGCGGCGAATACTTTAAAATATGGATCGTAAATATTTTGCTAAGCATTTTAACCCTGGGTATTTACTCTGCCTGGGCTAAGGTAAGAAACAAGCGGTATTTTTATGGCAATACGCAGCTTGATGACAGCCCCTTCGAGTATCTTGCGACACCCGGAATGATTCTGAAAGGTCGGGTTATTGCCTTTGGTTTGCTTGTTATATACATCATTCTTGGTGAACTTAATCCGATAATTGGTGTGGTGCTGCCGCTAGTGGTTCTTATCCTGGCACCTTTGATCGTTCGAAACTCAGTGCGTTTTAATGCGCGTATGACGGCCTATCGGAACGTGAATTTTGATTTTAGAGGTGGTATTGGTGAGGCTTATCTGGTTTTCCTATTACTTCCTTTTTTGCCTTTAATTGTAGCTGCTGCATTAACCTTTGGAATTTCGCAGATGATAACGGTTGGTGTTTTCACGCTGATTGGAATTGGCACGGGTTTGGCAGTACTATTTGCGTGGATACTGGCACCAATATTACAATTTAAAACCTCCAATTATTTTTTCAATAATAGTTATTATGGCCAGGGAAAATTCAAGACGGCATTAAGCGGAAAAGCCTTTTATCGTATTCATTTGATGTTTACATTATTGGTTATAGGGCTCGTTGCTATGAATATGGTTATGGCGGGTTTGTTTATGATGCAGGGCTTTGATTTCGCAGCTTCTACCGGTTATCTAGGTGTATTTATGTATGCGCAAGTTTTAATTTTCTCTGTATTAATTCGTGCCTTCCTCAAGGCTGAGATCAGCAATTATGTGTCCTCTCGAACAGAGCTGGAAAATGCCGTAAAATTTAGTACGAACCTGTCTACGAGAGAGTTGTTTAAAGTCTACTTTGTTAATATCTTGTTGTTGATTGCAACGTTGGGGATAGCGCGCCCCTGGACATTAATCCGTGTGCAAAAATATCTGACAGAACATTGTCAGGCTTTTGAAAAGGGTAACCTTGCAGTGTTTGTTGCGCAACAAGAGCAAGCTAAATCTTCCCTGGGTGAAGAAGTAGGGGAAGCGTTTGATCTGGGTGTCGCCCTCCCCGTATGAGCCGGATAGAGGGATTCTGGTATCCACAGAACAGCTCAGCCCGTTTTACGGCTGAACTGTTCTTACAGAATTCCTCTTACCGTCTGGTGGCTGAATCTCATTCAGAGATAATGGGTGGCGCTTCATATCTTGAGTTCAGCGATCGAGTTGGAAATATTCCACGTAAGATTAACTTTCCAGATGGCTCTATCTTTGAAACTCAGGAAAATGATCTAATTGATGTTTTTCTAAATCGCAACGCTGGACAAAGTGGGTTCTCCGGTTTTATTCATCGTCTCGAAAGTCAATGGCGCTGGGCTTTTATCGCATTACTCATCACGATTGCCTTTTCAGCTGCAGTCTTCAAATGGGGCATTCCCTGGACGTCCACACAAATTGCATATGCCCTTCCGGCGCAAACTAATCAATTGATTGCAGCGGGTACACTTGAAACACTCGACCGTATTTTACTTGGAGAGAGTCATTTAAGTGAGGCTGAAAAGGAGCAGCTTACGCGGCATTTTAATGCGTTAATACCTGCAGATGAGAATGGCTATTTATTTAGACTACATTTTCGCAGCATGATGGATGTCCCCAATGCTTTTGCACTTCCATCGGGTGATATTGTAATTACGGATAGTTTGGTTAGACTCGCTGAGCATGATCAGGAAATTGATTCTATTTTGCTACATGAAATGGGGCATGTGATCTATCGGCATGGTCTACAACAAATAATACACGCCTCCATTATTAGCTTTTCCATTGCCATGATAAGCGGGGATGCGACGGATATAAATCAGTTCTTAATTGCTTTCCCCGCATTTTTAGCGCAGCAAAAATATTCGAGAGACCATGAAACCGAGGCGGATGGTTATGCTTTTGAGCAGATGAAAGCTTTGAGTATGAATCCAAAATATTTTGCTTCGATTATGTCACGATTAATGGAAATGAATGAAGAAATAGAATCTACCCAGGATGAAAGGAATGGCCAGTTCTCTGAATATCTTGCGACTCACCCTGCGACGCAAGATCGAATCCAACGCGCATTGGAAGCGGCGAATTAGGGTAGGCTGCTCACTCGTTACCCTAGAGGTTTTAGCGCACTGTGCAAACGTTGGGTTAGATGTTTTGGGTGGGCTTTAGTCAAAGACACTGAGCCACATTTTTGAAAATGGCAAAATTTTACGATGGTGTCTACGAATGCAGTAATGACTAGATCCTCATCAAAACTGTGCTGTTCCATATGTAGTGACTTTATCTCTAAGTGACTGGTTTTTCGATGGGTTTTACAATCCATCCGCCCAATAAATTCATCGCGGTAAAGTAGCGGCAGGCAAAAGTAGCCATACTGACGTTTGGTTGCGGGTACATAACATTCTAACTTATAGTCGTATTGGAACAGTGCTTTGAGTCGTTCGCGCTGTATGACACTGTTGTCAAATGGCGAAAGAATCAACATACGGTTGTTCAACCGGGGAATCAGGCGTTCAAGTGCCCCCGTTTCCAATATAAATACTTCGCCACTGCTCATTTGTACTTGCTCTAAAGTACGCTGTGCCAACCTTTCGTTTACCAAAGCTTTCACAGCTTTGCGTAGTTCAGTATTTCGGCGCTGGTAGGTTATCCCTTTGAGTGAAGCAAACCCATGGCAGCGCAACTGTTGATCTACAATGTGCGCTGCAAATTCTTCCATGCCGGGCATTTGTGAATTTACCTGAGATGGCAGTACCCGCTCGGTTAGATCATATGTTTTTTGGAAACCTTCGCGGTCGCTGACCATTAGGTCGCCTTCCATATACATCTGCTCGAGTGCCTTTTTAGCGGGCTTCCAGTCCCACCAGCCTGCACGTTTTGTGGTGCTGGTTTCTACATCTCGGGATCGTATCGGGCCATCTGAACGTATGCGTGCCAGCAGTTCACCCATGAGCTTCTTATCACGGGTTTTATACCAATGGGTTTGGCCACTTTTAATGGCATGTTTGTAGGGTAAGGAGAAGCGAAAATCGGCGATGGGTAGAAAAGCTGCTGCGTGTGTCCAATACTCAAAAATGTCTCCATCGAGCAACATTTGATTTGTCATGGCTGGCTTGAACTCAGGCACTCTAGAATGAAAAACATGATGGTGTGCTCGTTCTACCACGGATATGGTGTCGATCTGTACATAGCCTATGTGGTTAATCGCTTTACGCGCCCCCGCCAAACCACGTCCATAGGACTGGGCCTGCAGCAAACCTTGTGCAGCCAGAGCAAGGCGGCGTAACCGAGCCAGCTCTTGTGGACGTTTAATTTCAATCATGCTCATACTTGCCGAACGCCATGGTGACTGGGCATTTATACAGAGCGTAGAGAAGCAAAACGGTGTATAAATGCCCGGATTGAGCTAATTGTTGAACGAAGCCGCTAACGCGGCAGGTTCATAATCTCTTTACCACCAGATGTTCAGGTGGCTCTACACGGTAACTGTAAAGAGGTTATCTTCATGAACAGCAAAGAACAAACTCTACCAGCAACATTTGACCGAACTCAAATTCCAGGGGCTGGTACCCAAAACGATTGATGCCTATAGCCGCGCCGTTCGCCGGATTATTGTAATAACCGGCTATAACACGTCATTGCGCCTTTCCATAGAACGAACCAGTCGCACATTAAATCCTATAGAATATTCGTGAGAGTTATAAAATAAAGAGAATAGTTTTTCATGGCAACAAAACACGAGATTATTGGCGAGGAATGGAAAGAGCGAGCCTCCGAATTGGCAGAGTGGGCCATGAAATACATGGTCAACCGCAAAGACGTATGGGGGCAGTATTCAGTGCTCACTCCCAGCGAACGCATTAAACAAGGTCGTAGCTACAAGGCGATGACTTTGCCGCGAAAGGATATGCGTGGTGAAGACATGGTTACGATTGATAAGCTCACGCGACACTTTGCCAGTCGCCATCACCACAAGCCGCAAATCATTGGGCTTCATGCAAAGAGTAAAGACTCGACCAGTTTGTGGCTAGGCATCGATATTGATTGCCATGACACTGAGTCCGTTACTGCTGAAGACCATGCCCGTCGAAATTTAAACGGTGCGCTCAAGTGGTGGAAGGATTTTCAGATGATGGGCTATGACCCGCTATTGATTGATTCCAGTGGCAATGGTGGCTATCACCTATGGGTACTCTTTAAAGAACCTGCACCTACTATTGATGTTTACGGGCTGGCGAAAAGTATTGTAACCACATGGGAAAGCAACAGCCTTGATGAAGAGCCAGAAACCTTTCCCAAGAAAGTTAAACAAGACAGCCTTGGCTCATGGTTTCGGCTTCCGGGATTGCATCATACTCACGAACACTATGGTCGCATTTGGAGTGGCGATGATTGGCTGGATAATCCTTGGCTGGAAGGTCATGCAGCCATCGATGCGATTATTAATTGTGTACCTGGGCCACCGCCACCCATTAGTAAAGAAGCGGCTGTTTCACCTCGCAAAACTCGTCGCAGTACAAGTGCTAAAAGCAAAGTTAAAAAAGCGACCGCGCGAAAGAATCGTTTTAAAAGCACGGGTAAGGCCACAGTATGTGTGGATCTCGATGGTGTCCTGGCCGACCGTACTTACACGAAGGGTAAAACAGGTATTGGTGAACCGATTGATGGCGCCGTGGATTTTACACATGAACTGGACGAGTTTTGTGAAATCCTGATTTTGACTTCGCGCTTTTCCGGCATCAAAAGCAAGCAAGGTATTGAGAAAATGGAGAAGTCTATCCGCCAATGGCTTGATAAGCACAACTTCAGTTATACTAAAATCTGGACACAATCAGCGAAACCGCCAGCACAAGCCTATATTGACGACCACGGCGTTTATTGCTGTCCTTCCAAGGAGGGGGTTGGCGCTTTTAAATCGGCAACAATCGCAACCAAGGCGCTTCTGAAAATTAAAAATAACTAACGCTATGGCCAGATCACTGACATTCACTTTCGAAAAAAACAGTTTTGATTGCACTATTCACAAGGTTGATCGAAGCAAGCTCTATGGTTCCCGATCAATAGAGACACTGGATATGGATGGCAATGAATGTGCGCTTGCTACCTTATTAGACGATGGGAAAACGCTTGTTCCATATGGCGGCACTGCTTCAGGTTATATCAATCCCGATGGTGAATGGGTTTGCCGCAAAGATATTACTCCTGTCGATTTTGATGGGAACACATTAAAAAAAGTCCCTTCCAGTTTCGATGCCGGAATCCCTTTAGATGAAAAAGTTAGCGCGGATGAATTCCTGAACCATAGCATCCGGCTTACCTACGCACTGCAGAGTGAAGGTATGGATAACGCCTTCCTTGAAGCTGTAAAAAGTGGGGCGATATTCAAAACCCAATTCAGCTACCGTGGTGGTGTTGATCCAGATTCTGCTTTTGTTATGCAGAGTGAGGATGAAACTATTTGGTTATTAATTGGTGCCGAAACCCGCATCGCCTATTCGAAACTAGAACAAGCAGCCGTCATCACTGCTACTGAAGAACAAGATGAAGGCGCAGAAACCAGTGGGGATGAACTTGATTTTGGCATGTTGTAGCCTACAGGTTTTATTTAACCACAGAGGCGCAGAGGACACAGAGATAAAGTGTTTTCAGGAACGGAAAATCATATAAACTCTCCGTGTCTCTGTAGTAAAAAATTAATGAGTTTAGAGTGCTGTAAATGGCAAATATAAACCTGACAGATTCACGTAAACGCGATGCGGTGGTAAAGGCAGAAAGCATTTCGCCACGCAGTCGTATCCGCTATATTGGGCCTAAAGGCGGAGCCTCCTATACGCGCAAGGTGCTTAAATCCACCGTTGATCATGACTACGATACGCTTCTTGGGCAAGCAGGAGATGATCCAGAAAAACTCGCTAAAATGCTTATCGAAAGTGATATTGAAGTTGATAAAGAAGTTTTCGGACGTTTTCTTTGGAATGTTTCGCGGGTGTATATTAATAAGGATGAAGAAGTCACCTATCGCATCCAGCAAAATGAAATCATTTATACCCCCGCAGGAAAATTTAAGGAACGCCGCCAACGGGAACGTGCCGAAGCCAATGTAGACAGCGAAATTCCATTGAATTGGACGGGCAAGAAAGTCGATAAGAATGAAGCGATTCGTCGATATGTATTCTCTTCCAAACTTCAAATCATCCATATTAATGGCCTTACCTATGACTTTCTTTACGGCATGGCCAAAGAGCTGGCAGAGCTTAATAGTTTACTGCTGCTGGGCGGTGGAAAGGGTGGCAAGTCGCCGTTAGTCTTTCGCCGTGGTAGCACACCCTATCGAGGTTTTTTAGAAGGACGTGTTAAAGACGATAGCTATGTATTGTTGCTGCATCTCTCAAATGCAGAATTAAAATCACCCGCTGAAGTGAAGGCACCTGCCAAAGCGAAAGATCCCGTTAAAACAAAGGCACCGGCTAAAGCGAAGGCACCGGCAAAAACAAAAGCCACCGCTAAAGCGAAGACTCTGGCCAAAGCGAAGACGCCAGCCAAAATTAAAGCCCCCGCTAAAGCAAAGACTCCGGCCAAAGCGAAAGTGCCAACTAAAACTAAAGCTCCCGCTAAAGCAAAGACTCAACCCAAAGTGAAGGCACCCGCAAAAACAAAGACCTCGACAAAAAGAAAAGCTATCACTAAAAAAAAGACTCCAGCGAAAACGTCTCCTAAGAAAAAAAAGAAAACTAGCAAATGAAATCTCTACTAGACACGAGCAAACTGACCCAGGTCATGGGTGACTACCACAGTGGAAAAGCAGCTGACTGCATAAAAGACCCAGATGTTTTAAGGCAGGTAAGGATGCGCCGACGCCAGCTAGGACGAATGATGACCGCCCTCGACCGAGATGCTGCAAAATACCGTATTCCTGCAGGCGATTATTATATCAGCCGAAAAATAGATGGCGAATTCACCTGCCTGGTTTATCGTAATGGTAGCGCGTTTACCGTAAATCCAGGAGGCACGGTTCGCTCGGGTGCTGCTTTTCACTTGGAAGCGGCAAGCCATTTAAAAGCTGCCGGTATTAAATCAGCATTGATTGGCGGCGAGTTATACGTTAACCGCCCCGATGGAAAACGCCCCTGGGTTCATGATGTGGTACGCGTTGCGCGGGCGCCAGCAGACGAAGCAGAAGTCGATAGTCTCGCGTTTGGCATCTTCAATATTTATGATCTGGATGGTAAAGATTTATCCATGCACTACGGTGATGCGATCCAGAAAATACAGAAAATCTTCGCTGGCGGTGAGCGAGTACATTCTGTCGAAACACTAGTGGGTGATGAAAAAGAAATCTTCAAGCAATTCTCCAGGTGGGTTGATGACGAAGGCGCCGAAGGGGTTGTTGTAAGAAGTGATAGCGCCGGTGTCTTTAAAATAAAGCTTCGACATACCCTGGATCTTGCGGTTGTTGGATTCACCGAAGGTATTGATGATCGCTCTGGCATGTTGCACAGTCTTTTACTTGCGGTCATTCGAGATGATGGGAGCTATCAGATTATTTCCCGTGTCGGTGGTGGTTTTAGTGATGACCAGCGTGTTGATATACTTAAAAAACTCAACCCTCAAATAGTAGAGAGTGAATACGCGGAGGTGAATTCTGATCGAGTGGCTTATCAAATGATTAAGCCTGGACTCGTGGTTGAAATTTCCTGCCTTGATATTATTTCGCGCACCTCGCACGGCAGCACCATCGATCGTATGATTATTGAGTGGGATGAAAGCAAGAAACACTGGGAAGGTATCCGCCGTTTACCGCTGTGCAGTATTATCTCCCCACAGTTCTTGCGTATTCGTGATGACAAACAAGCAAATCAGGAAGATGTGAAAATGTCGCAGCTTTCAGATATTACTGAAATTCCCGAGTTACAACGCGTTGCGGATGATTTAATTTTACCGACCAGTAAGGTGATGGAGCGAATCGTTGCCACTAAAATACTTAGGGAGGCTACCATGGTGCGAAAATTACTCCTGTGGAAAACCAATAAGGAAGAAGCATCCCGCGACCACCCTGCTTACGTGCTTCATTTAAGTAATTACAGCCCAAACCGTAAAGAGCCTTTACAACATGAAATACGTGTGAGTAGTTCAAAAAAGCAAATCAAAAAGCTATTTGCAGACTGGAAAAAGAAGTACATTGTAGGTGGCTGGGAAATCGTTGGCGAATAGCCTTGGGAACGGTAAACAAATAACTTGAACATCTGACTTGTCCTTTTCCTCTTGCTTGCACGATCTCAATCGTCACGTAGAA
>JAUZSW010874324.1:0-10471 GCA_034780735.1 Hyalogyrina grasslei
TTCATATCTACCAGTACATTTTCCAGATTGGCAGTACCCCTTACAGAGATAAGCTGCGTCTTAGTCACGGGATGAGTCATGAAAAAATACTGAACATCAACACTAGGAACAACACCATGCTTTATCAGCTGATAGCCATATTCTGCGCTGATTTTTTCTATCTTTGCTGCATCTTGATAAGCAGCATCCGCAAAGCGCGCATGCTGTTGGACTTCACTAAAGCGGTCTTTATTTGGCTCGGTATTGGCGCCCTTCGGCTCCAGTAAACTACAGCTAGCGAATGCTCCAATGAAAAATATCCATAAAGAAATACGTAATACCATAGCGCTAAAAATCTCCTTAAGTTAGACAGGGACTAATTCGACTTGGCGCCATCTGAAGCCCTGTTTACACGAATCCATAAAAGTATACTTACTTAACCTCTGGGGTATTGTGGACTCAATCTAAAGATCCAGAGATTCCTTTCTTAAGCGTATGGTCGCAACCATCCGCCTCGGGCAGAGGTCGCTGTACCGTTACTATCCATCATCGATAATGAAGCGCAACTTCCAACCTCAACCCTACCCATTTTACGCGACTGATTATCGATAAATGAAGTATAGTAGATTCCTTATATTTTGCCGTCCCTCCTGTTTCAGTTCCCAAAATGACTTCCACTGGACGATCTCTTCCGTTCATGCGAGGCTACTTGGCTCTAATTACACTACCTTCGTGAGAACGTGAAACTCAGCCCTCAAGAATTTCGAAATTGGAAACATAAAAGCATTACACTGCTGGGAATGTCTGGCGTGGGTAAGACTCGCCTCTCCTGCTTGCTACGGGAGCACAATTGGTTTCATTACTCCGCGGATTATCGGATTGGAACACGTTACTTGGATGAGGCCATTCTAGATAACATCAAACAACAGGCGATGCAGGTGCCCTTTTTGAAGGATTTATTGCGATCTGATTCAATTTCCATTCACAATAATCTTACCGTAGATCATCTAAAGCCTGTTGCCAGCTTTCTGGGCAAACTGGGCGATCCGGAGCAAGGTGGGCTTTCACTGCGTGAATACCAACGACGACAGCGCCTGCATCACGATGCAGAAATCGCCACAATGAAGGATGTGCCCAGCTTTATTAGCAAAGCAAAAGAAATCTATGGCTACGAGCATTTTATTAATGATGCCGGCGGCAGCATGTGCGAACTCGATAATCCAGACGTACTTCGTCTGTTGAGCGAAAACAGCCTAATTCTATATATTAAGGCCACTAAGCGGGATGAACAGGTGTTAATTAAACGGGCCGCATCTGCGCCTAAGCCCCTGTATTATCGACAAGAATTTCTCGAAGAGCAGCTTAATGCGTATATGCAAGAATGTGGTATCGAGTATACGGCGCTGATAAATCCCGACGATTTTGTTTTATGGGTTTTTCCGCGACTCTTTTATGCGCGCATTCCACGTTACGCGGCCATTGCTGAGCGATACGGTTACACGATTACGACCGACGAGCTCTCTGAGGTACAGAGCGATACAGATTTTGTTGCCTTAATCGAAAAGGCCATCAAGCGGACCTCGGGCGGTCCATCCATCGTCAATTAAAGAGTTTTCATATGCCATTAGTCGATCACACCGGGCTTCCTACCTTTGAGCGTTTACGCAAAGAAGGAAACAGTGTACTCACACCGGAGAGAGCGGATAATCAGTATATTCGCGAGCTACATATTGGCCTACTGAACATGATGCCCGATGCGGCGCTTGAGGCAACTGAGCGCCAGTTTTTCCGTCTGGTCGGCGAGAGCAATCCCATTGCACAGTTTTATATGCACCCCTTTACACTCGATGAGTTACCACGCGGGGAGAAGGCAACAAAACATATTCAGCAATACTACGATAGCTTTGCTGATATTCAGCGTGATGGTCTGGATGCACTCATCATTACCGGCGCCAATGTCACAGGTCCCGAGCTTTCTACTGAATGCTTCTGGGAACCGCTCACGCGAGTGATTGACTGGGCAGCAAAAAATGTCACCTCCACTCTGTGCTCTTGTTTAGCAACGCATGCAGTATTGCAGTATCGACATGGGCAAACCCGTCGCCATATGGAGCAAAAACGCTGGGGTGTATTCAGTCACTCCGTCATGGATAAATCTCATCCACTGGTCAACGATGTAAATACGAAATTTGATGTGCCACATTCCCGCTTTAATCAAATCGATCGGTCAATGTTTGAGGCGGCTGGACTACATGTACTGGCCGAAAGCGCTGAAGCGGCGGTCCATATTGCAGTCAGTGATAATGGCCTTCGCACGGTATATTTTCAGGGCCATCCAGAATATGACACCATCAGCCTAATTAAAGAATACAAACGTGAAGTCATGCGTTATGCCAGCGGTGAGCTCGACAGCTATCCTCCTTTCCCCGAAAACTATTTTGACCTCAGGACGCGGGCTATTCTAGAAGAGTATCGGGATCGCCTCGTCAAAGCACGTAGTCAGAGTACTCAAAACCCTGAGTTCCCCGAGGCACTGGTTGTGCCCATGCTTGATAACACTTGGCATGACACGGGTGAGGCGATTGTGGGTAACTGGATCGGATTGGTTTATCAGGTGACTCATAAAGACCGTAGATACCCGTTTATGGATGGCGTGAATCCTGAAGATCCTTTGCAACTTAAGTCGTCGAATTAAGCGACCACATGGGGCGCCACAAGCACCCGTAAACGCTGCTGTTGCTCGAATTATCCATCGTATACTCTACTCTCAGGTCGGCATGAAACCTGCTTGAGAGTAAGAAAATAGGCTTATCTAAGGCGATTTTGATTGAAAAACCTCATTGAATTTCCTATCCTAGCACTACTCAGTGGAACCGCAAATTGATATAAGCATATTACAATGAAGACGGAACAGTACCTCAAAAGAGCTTTAAAGGGTTTTCGAGAGGATAACCAGACCCTGGAGCAATTCCTAGCAGTCCTTATTGGGTTAAAGCGTATCGATGAGCCTGCAAGCGCTACCTCTTTGCTTGCCGTTCTAAGAACTGAGAATGCCGCGAACCCCCTACCCTCGGAGATTTATGATGGCGTCAGCCGCTGGATTAAAATAAATTCGGATCTTTCTGAGCCAACAAGCAACCGAAAAAGTAACGTTGTTAATATCCCTTCCCCAAAACATCCTGCCAATATTAACCGCGAGTTTCGCAAGCACAAAGCCAGAGTTCTGAATAATCGATATGTACTCGTTAAAGTTATTGACAGTAGCTTTATCGGAACCGTCTATAAAGCGATAGATCTGCGCAAGCAAGAAGCTGATATTCCCGAACCCTATGTTGCAATTAAGATCTTAAAACGCACCTTTCGAGCCCATCAAGATTGGCTAACGACCTACTATAATGAAGTCCAGAAACGTCAATGGCTTACCCACCCCAATATCACCAAGGTACTGGGCCTAGACCGCGATGCCTCCACGGTTTTCATTATCATGGAGTATATCCTCGGAGAGTCGCTTGCTCATGCTTTGAATTTTGATGATTTAAGACAAAACCTCATCCAGAAAGGGCATTTATTACCTACCATCAACGGCATGGGGGAAGCGCTGGCTTTTGCACACAAACGCGGGATTATTCACGGTAACTTTAAACCCTCTAAGGTTCTTCTGACCAAAGATGATGAAGTGAAAGTGTTTGATTTCAGTATTGAATGCGCCCTTAGCGATATCGATGCCGCTGATCCAACACTCGAGATGGACTCCCCTTTGGTCGAGACTCGAATCTACGCAAGCCCCGAGGTACTCGAGTATAAAGCCCCCGACCCCCGTGATGATGTCTATGCATTGGCATGCACGACTTACGAGTTGCTGACGGGATTACATCCCTTTAACCGGGAGATATCCACTGTAGCGCGTAACGCCGGGATGAAACCCAAACTTCACAATGGGATGGAGCGCAAGCAGTGGAAAGCTCTACGCCATGCCCTGACTTTCGATCGAGATAAAAGAACGGCAAACGTTACGCAATTCCTTGCAGAATTTAGCGGCTCTCACTCTGCGAGCACAACATCTTGGTTGCGATATGCCGCCGGTATTGCGGCTATAGCAGCAACCGCAGGGATTGCTTTGAACTATCATTTCTCGAAATTAGAACAAGCCCAAGTTGCTAAGCTAGAAAGCGAAAGTAGCAATACTATTATCCGACTGCCACTCCCAAACCCTGACTCGACTACAACCTCATTGGCTCCCGCGGAAAATATCGAAGTCGGTAACCATCAACCACCAGAAGAAGTCGTCGAAATCAATGCTGTAATGGAGCCCACAGCTACTGACGAAATACTCGCTGCCAACGATACCGATGAAGCCTCTCTACCCAATATGCAGCCCCCTCTGGATAGCGAACCTCTGCCCAACGACCGGAATCCACAGACGAATAGTTCGTCCGTGCAACCGCTAGACACGACGGTAGCAACGGCCAAATCGATGACTACGGCTGATACAACCGCTTCAGAAAGCCTCCAAACCCATGAAATAGACTCAAGCAATTCTCAAGTAGCCTCGCTCACTGCTCAAGAGGAAACCAGCGAATCGAGTCAAGCTCTGATGGCTATTGTTCATGATGCGAATAGCCTTGAAACAACTCAGCAAGAACAAATTGCTGAATTGATGATCCAAGCCGAACAACAGCGCGCTCAGCGGCAGCTTACAATACCCGCAGGAACCAATGCTCTAGAGACTTATCGAGAAGTATTAGCGCTTAATTCTGGGTACGAGCCAGCACTCAAAGGTATCGAGGGTATTAAGCTCAGCTTTAAAAACTTGAGCCAGCAGGCCTACGATCAAGGCAATCTCCCCCGAGCCAAAACCCAACTACAAAAAGCAATTGCGATTGATCCAAAAGATCCTTCATTGAAAGAAGATTTAATTGCACTTCAGAAAGCCCTAAAAGCCGATCAAGCTGCCCGTGATATTGATCAAAAAGTAAGCGCCTTGCTAGAAAAGTCTCAGCAGCAATTAGCTGAACAGCAATTAACGCAACCACCGGGTAACAATGTTTGGGAAAGCCTGAACGAAATCATTCAGATCGATCCACAAAATGAAAAGGCCCATGAGGGTTTGAATGCCCTCGCTGGAGAGCTTGAGTCCAAAGCCATAGCCAAACAACAGGTAGGCGATCTGGATGCAGCCCTGGCATTTGCAGACGAAGGCTTGCAGGTTCGATCAGACAACCCTGAGCTACGTGCTCTGCACAGTGAGTTGAGCTATCAAGCTGAACTGAACTCGAAAGCACTTCTCGCAGAAAAACAATCTATGGATGCAAGCATGGTAGAAAATGGGGCTGCTGAGCCTGATGAGGTTCCACCACAACAAGCTGTCGAAGAAACAAAAACCCGCCGTTTTCGCGCAGGTGGGACCTTTTAAAAGGGTGAAAAATACCTAGCTTTTAGCTTATTCTTATAAGTCGTTGCGTTGCCCCAAAGTGTACATAGAAGACGCTTAAGGAAGCTCTGAATAAGTCCGATTGGAAATCGCGAAATTAAGCAGACTCAGAATCACGCTTAAACACTAAATATATAGTTAGCAAGGGAGAATGAATGAATAAGCTCTTTGTCTTTGGGGGGATATTCTTTTTAAGCATGACTTCTCTGGATGCCCAGGAAATCGGTGTTCGGCCAAGGCTTAATGTGGGAGTGATGTCCTATGATTTTACTCAGCCAGGAAAGGTATTTACCTCCACAGAATCGCTGAGCGGTAGCGCCAGCGTATTTCCTACAGCGACCAGTGAATGGTCTGCCGCCGGATCTAGCCTTCCGATGATTCGCTCCGGATTTACCTTATTTGTAGATCGATTCTTTTTTGATTTCGATTTCCAGTATGCTTTTGATGGGCATGCCAACACAAGCTTCACCAATTGGACCAATTTGGAAGCGAGTACACTTGAACTTATACAGGCCGATCACTTTCTTCGTTTTGATACTCAAGCGCAACTTGAGTTTGAGCGTACAGAGCTTGCTTTATCCCTGGGATACTCGGTTACTGATCAATTATCCATATATGCAGGATACAAAAGAGCAGACAGTGACACGAATTTTGATTTAAATGGGGAAGTCCTTGCGGTGAATGCTAATGATTTATCCCCAAACGACTTATTCAAAAATTATACCGCGAAACTCGATCAAGAGCTCGTCTATAAAGGTCCATTTGTTGGGGCCACATATACGTGGAATACCAACAAACTCGGACTGGAAGGCGCTCTAACAGGCAATATTGGTCTGGCATTTCTCAAGGCCAATAGTGATAACACAGGGCTTCAAAACTTCGTGCTATCAAGTGAAAACGGAGCCACTGATCCTATAGATGTTACATCTATTGATCGCCCCCCATTTAATCTTACAGAATTTAATGGGAATACAGTGGGTCTGTCTCTTGCATTAACCTGGAATGGATATACTCCAATAGAGGGATTAATGTACTCTGTTGGTCTCAATAGCTACCAATATGATTTCGAGGGCACAGGCGGCGGCCAGGATTTTACTATAGATATTCTTCGTTTCGATACGGGTATCAACTATTTATTTGGCTTCTAGGATATTGCATCCCCAAAAAAGGAGAACGTTAAGGAAGCTCTTGTATACTCACAGCATTAAAATACAACAAAAGCGTGGAGGAGCGTAATATGGATATCTTCAAAGATACGATTCATTACAAAAGGTTTATGATCCCCTATCGGATCTACGGGACTGGAAAGACCTGCCTGCTCTGTATCAATGGCGCCCAAATGACCATGGGAACGTGGAAGCTATTTATCAAACGCTTCTCGAAGAAATACCGGGTTGTGCTTTTTGATTTCCCTCAGCACGGAATGGGAGAAATACTATCAAAACCGTTTTCCATTTCCTTTGAGGAACAGTTAGAGTGTGTCGAACAGGTAGTCAATAAAATAACCGATTGTGATTCATTATATACTGCTAGCACATCATGGGGTGCAGTGATCGCCTTAGCTTATTCGGCTCACCATCCTGATCAAATCGATAAACAAATCATAGGTAGCTTAGCAATAAAAAGTAATGAAAAGCTCGATGAAATCTCCCGCCAAGGAATAGATTTTTATAGGGAGGAACAAGAAAGTAAAATCGGTTTGCTATTGGCAAACGGACTTGGTGGAAGCATTCCTGATACGCTAAGACGCCAGATCGAACAGCAATTTAAAAACATAAGTCCGAAACAAATTGAAGCATTCTATCACCATACTCTTTTTCTCCTGGAAACTCGACTAGAGGATTTAGTTGATTTTTCAAGAATTATCGCAAACACCCTACTTGTTTATGGCGAAAAAGATGAAGTCTGCACTATCGATGACGCAAACTTTCTACATCATCATATAAAAAATTCACACCTAAAAGTGATTAATGGTGTCGGGCATTATTTAAGCCTTGAAGATCCATCGGTAATGGAGATCTTTGACGAGTTCCTCGCCTAGTGTCCTGCTCGCATGTAGCCATATTGGTGCCACAAGCGCTATTCACCCAATACGTTTAAATTTATTTCTAATTCCTCATTCTGGAAAAAAGATTAACTCCCCAATCATGCCATCGTTCACCCAGCGTTTGAGCATACCGGCAGCGCGTATAGCCACATTTTCTTCATCAAACCATTCGAGTAAGCCGGAGCAAATCTCACTAAAGTTGTTACCTTCGATCATGGCATCCATCGCAGCGGCTTCATCAACATCCATTGAGCGCCAATAAGTATCAACACCCTTGCGCCACATAACCCACCCTTCCTTTGATTCAGCTTTTGCGGGTGGATCGGGGTCTTTATCTTCATCGATAGCACGACGAAAAGCCGCAACATTCCATTGAAAATCCATTCTGCGCAGTGAAGGGTGTGGTTTAAAACACAACTCAGGCCAGTGCTGTTCTGGCATTGCAGCGAGATCATCCTCACTGATAGGATCCTGATTCGCGGCATCAAACACGGCGCTGCGCATCCATTCAAACTGCGCCATTTCGGCGAGCATGGGCTCGTTTTGATAGGGTGCAGTGGTTCGCAAAAATTCGGCCAGATGATCTCCAAACCAGCGAATCGAACGGAAATGAGAGGGCCAAACATCAATATAGGTTCGGCCTGCCTTAAAGAAAGCATCGTCACCCAGCAGCGTATGAACACCCGGATAGTTAAACTCTAAGGCTTCCATTAAGCGCAGCCAGTATGCATCACCATAAACGCCTAAGCGCTCCTTGCGGCTACACTGTTCGTTTTCTTCAACCAGTGATTCAATGGCGGGATCACCATTCAGCAAAAAGCTTGAGAATGACTCTTGTAGTTCTTTAAGATTACCTGCGGTCATGCCACGGCTGCCTCTTGAGCGGTTTTGAACACTTTGCGCATATGATCAAACTCTTCATACAGCTCTTCAAACGGAGGAATATTATCGTCACGTTCAACCATCACTGAAACGGGGCCAAGCTTTTTTACCGCGTAGGCATAAAGCTCCCAGACAGGATCAATCACGGGATGATCGTGGGTATCGATTATATGATTGCCATTATTGGTGTGGCCCGCAAGATGATGTTGCCAGACGCGTTCAGCAGGTACCGCATCGATATACTCTTTGGGATCATAGCCATGATTAAATCCGCTGACATAGATATTGTTGATATCAAACAGCAGCAGACAGTCGGCACGTTCGACCACCTCTTTTACGAACTCCCATTCGGTCATAACGGATTGAGAATACGTCACATAACTCGAAGCATTCTCAAGCAAGATCCGCCGTCCTAAAAACTCCTGGACTTGCTGGACCCTTGAAACGACATGATCGATCGCTTCTTCGGTATAGGGCAATGGCAACAAGTCGTGCATATTGATGCCATTAAGGCCCGTCCAACAAAAGTGATCAGAAACCCATTCTGGTTCAATTCGCTTGGCCAGTTCCTTAAGTTGCTTTAAGTAGTCCCAATCAAGCGGATCACTGCCGCCAATGGACATTGAGACACCATGCATGACGACAGGATAGTTTTCACGGATTTTATCTAGGTAATAGAGAGGTTTACCACCCGGCACCATATAGTTTTCAGATAAGGCCTCAAACCAATCAATATCGGGTTTTTGTTCAAGTATTGCGGTGTAATGATCAGGCCTAAGGCCTAAGCCAAAACCAAGAAATGGACGCTCGCCTAATTCATTATTTTTCATAATGTTATTATATACTTCTCGCACTCAAGAATCTCCCATTTATAGCACGCATCTTTTTGCGAATAGCCGTGTTGTAAAGCCTTGCAATAGCTCCATGCATTGCTCTCGGCTTTAGCTCCAGGCGACACTCTACCTCCTTGCTTCCGTGCAGTCGTCGCTCTTCACAGAAAATGCTCCTGCTTTTTCTGCATACACGCCTTCCATGGCCTAAACAAAAATCTACGCCCTCTAAACGGGGTATTCTCAAGCGCAAGAGGTATAACGCAAAACGCCCCGGAAATGCCGAGGCGTTTGAGAGCAGGCACTATTCGTCTAATGGCGTTCCGCCCATATCCTTGCACTGCTTTGCAGTACCATGAATCCAACCTTTTCCCTTACAGGAATTTTTAGCAGAACACGCATTGCTTTTGGACTTGCAGGCACCTTGGCCCTTACAGCCGTTAATGCCAGTACACTTTATGTCGACTTTGTCCTCTTCAGCAGAAGCCATCATGGGTGTGACTGCGAAAATCGCCGCCGCCGCAGAAGCAATTGCCAAGCCTGATAGTTTTTTAGTTTTTCTCATACCATCCTCCGTTAGGTTATGAGTATTTGGCATCCAAATACTCTATTTTTTTAGCTAATTTAGGTTAGACGTAACTCATTAGAAATCGTTCATTACCAGGAGATCGAAGTTTTTTGCGATGCAAAAAGACCCTGTTGGGTTAACCTAGAATTGTTTCACCACAAAAGTACTAAGTTTAAAGCCTCAGAAAATAACTTCGTGCTCCGTGGTGAAAAAAATCATACTTATCTGAAACTGTAATTTCCATTCCTTAGAAGGGCTCACTTACCATTTGCCGCCGTTGATATTAACGTTGCGTAATAGAAGCTGTCTTCATTCATATTGGCGGTTCTTTTTGCGAGCTGAGAATCAACTCGTTGCTGAAGATTTCTATCGGCAGAGAACTTTTTAGAGGCCCTCAGTAATAAGGATTCTGGAGAAATCAGCGAAGAATCCCGGATATGTCCCCGGAATAACGGGCGGGGTAAAAGATCGCGCTCACTCTCGCGCCACCCTTTCTCGGTATGAAACCGCTTCCAGGCTTGATCAACAACTTGCTTCGCCAGCATTGAAGTCGGTTGATTGTTGGCAACCTCTCCCCATTGAGCTAAACCATAAGCGACATAAGCATAATCCTGCAAGCTGCCATCGCCCAATGAACTTCCATTGTCATCAACCGCCTTGGAATGGTCACGTAATAACCTCCCTGTTTTCAGAAGAAATACTCTGTTACATTTATGTCATTTGTTCCACAAAAT
>JAUZSW010876545.1:0-42876 GCA_034780735.1 Hyalogyrina grasslei
GAATTTGCCACCTCAGTTGGTAGTGATAAGTGAAAATTCTGGTCTGAGCCATGGGCGTCATTTGATGAAGAAAATTGAGGGGGACCGTTTGTGATAAATATTTTTGTGAGCAACCATCTTTCACTCAGAACAGATAGATGGCTGTTGTGCATTCTGGTCGCATGTGTGTTTCGATAATTTTTGTTGAAATCCTCTAATATTCGGGCAGAAATCAGCTTGATTTTCAAATAAAGTATTTTTTTCCTATAACGCCATTGAGGAGTCGATAAAATTGACTGGAAAGTTTATTCATGATAAATATTTACCAGATAAAGCTATAAAAATTCTTGAATCAAGTGCTACACGCCCAAGCGGAGAAGTGGATAAACAATTGGCAGAATTACCTGGAATTTAATCTAACCTATAATTTATATACGAAGCTAGAGGCCTTGGTCTCGAGCTTTTTTTGTATCTTTCCATTCAAAAAAGAACGAATAAATGAACGAGGATTTTCTATATTATATCTGGCAATATCGATTGATAAATCGGGAAATTAAAACGACCAATGGCGAGCCAATTATCCTTATTGATATGGGGGAAAGAAATGAAGGTTCAGGGCCTGATTTTTTTAATGCCAAGGTAAAAATAGGCGATACCATTTGGGCCGGAAATATTGAAATTCATGTATTGGCATCTAATTGGCACAGGCATAATCACCAAAATAACAAAGCATATGATAATATTATTTTACATGTAGTAGGAAAAAATGATACAGAAATAAAAAGAGACAACGGAGAAATAATCCCTGTTTTAGAGCTGTTAAGTCCAACAGGTTTATATGAGCAATATTTATATTTAATGCAAAGTAAAAGTTGGGTGCCATGCGAAACGTTTATAAATAAGATTAATGAATTTATAATAATTGAATGGAAAGAAGCTTTACTTGTAGAGCGTCTAGAAGAGAAATCGAAAATTATTGAAAACCGATTTTTTAATAACAATAAAAATTGGGAGCAAACATTTTACCAAACTCTTGCCGCCAACTTTGGATTTAAAACTAATGCATTACCATTTGAGATGCTTGCAAAATCACTTCCTGTAAATTATTTAGGTAAGCATAAAGACCAACTACCCCTAATTGAAGCAATGCTTTTTGGACAAGCAGGTTTATTACCCGAAAAACCAAATGAACCATACACAATACAGTTATTAAAGGATTACAAACACCTAAAAAATAAATTTAATTTGCAGCCAATGAGTGGTCATTTATGGAAATTTTCTAAACTTCGCCCCTCAAATTTCCCAACCATCCGCATAGCCCAATTTGCAGTATTAATACATAATTCAAGTGCATTAATGTCAAAAATAATTGAAGCAAACAGCTTTGCTGAGCTAAAAA
The DNA here is from genome assembly GCA_034780735.1 of Hyalogyrina grasslei. Taxonomy (NCBI): domain Eukaryota; kingdom Metazoa; phylum Mollusca; class Gastropoda; family Hyalogyrinidae; genus Hyalogyrina; species Hyalogyrina grasslei. Next base: position 1,379 of record JAUZSW010876545.1, read on the forward strand.
AATATTTTGAGTTGGAAGCTTCAGGTTATTGGCAAAATCATTTTGTTTTTAATAAAGAATCAATAAAAAAAAATAAAAAGCTGGGCGACAGTACATTTAATAATATTTTAATTAACACCGTTGCACCATTTTTTGCATTATATGCACGATTAATAAATGAGCCTGCATTTGCCGAAAAAGCCTTAGATTGGCTTTCGCAAATTAAGCCTGAAAAAAACAATATTACAGAGCATTGGCAAAATTTAGGTTTAGATGTAAAAAATGCTTTTGATTCTCAATCATTAATTCAATTAAAAAACATATATTGTAATCGGCGTAAATGCCTTAATTGTAGAATAGGCAATCAGGTAATAAGGTACAATGTTGAATAAAATGGTCAACAAAAGATTTTCATCACTCACAATATCAATTGCAGTATTATTAGCAATATTTGTTATGGGCACGGTGGGGTATGTTTTTATTGAAAACTACTCAATAACCGATGCTATTTTTATGACCGTAATTACTGTGTCAACAGTTGGTTTTAATGAGGTTGAACCACTATCATCCGCAGGAGAATTATTTACCATATTTATGATAATTTTTAGTTTTGGTGCCTTTGCATACGCCGTAACTTCTATTACACGTTTTATTGTTGAGGGCAATGTCAGAAACTATTATATAAATAAGCGTACAGCCCGAAAAATAGACCATCTGCACAACCATGTTATTATTTGTGGACATGGCAGAAATGGATCGGAAGCTGCTAGAGTATTAACTGAAAAGGGTCAAAAATTTGTAGTTATTGAGGAAAAACCCGAAATTGTTGACGAGTTAAGATACTTGCGTATTTTATATGTAGAAGGCGATTCAACCGATGATGATGTGTTAGAACAAGCCGGAATTAATAGGGCTCAGGCACTTATTACTACATTACCTAATGATGCAAATAATTTATTGGTGGTACTTTCAGCCAGAACCATTAATAAAAGCCTTCATATAATTAGCAGGGCATCATTTGAGTGGAGCGATGTAAAACTTAGAAAAGCCGGAGCCGATAATGTTATTATGCCCGACATTGTGGGTGGACGACGTATGGCTAAACTTGTAGCACAACCTGATATTGTTGCTTTTTTAGATTATATGATGCGTAAAAAAAATGGCGAAGTGCAGCTTGTTGAACTACATTGCCAAGATTTTACATGTGCATTTCAGGATAAAACAATTGGTAACCTTAGCTTTAAAAAAATATCGGGTGTTAATATTATTGGATTAAAAGATGCCAAAGGAAAATATATATTTAACCCCGACCCCAATTTAAAATTCTCATCGGAATATAGATTGTTTGTTATGGGTACACAAGAGCAAGTTAAAAAATTAAAAAGTGCAGTTTTTGAACAACCGTAGTTACAAAAAATCATTTAAATTGGTAGTTATAGCAAAATGATTTGATGCACCCGACATATGATAACGAACATTAGAATAACTTAAATGCAGTTTTGATATTCTTACCCCAAATCCCCATGAAAAACCTACCATTCCGGGTTTAATATCAATCATTAACTCTTGTCTTCGCATATAGTTATATCCGCCGCGAATAAAAAAGTTTTTTGATGGTGCAAACTCCATTCCAAATATCATATGACTCATAATATCCTGAATAATTGTAGCACCTTTTATTTCATCATGTTCAATTTCAACATTGCCCGGTTCGGCATAGTTTGTTTGTTTATATGTGAGTTTAGGTGTTTCAAGATTGTGAGCAACAATTGAAAAACGAAATGGAGCATGTTCAAGTTTGGTTGCAATACCTACTTGAATTTCAAATGGTACAGGAGCAAATTCATCAATATATGCAGTAATTTGAGCCCCCATATTTTTAAGTAAAACTGAGGCTGTAAATAATCCATCTTTAGATGTATAAGCAGCTCCAACATCCATAACTAATCCAAATGAATTATACTGATATAGTTGAGAGTAAATCGGCTTTATTGTTGCACCAATAGTAAAAATACTATCAAACGATTTAGCATACGAAAGATTAAGTGCGTATTCTGATGTACTGAAAGTGCCATATTTATAACCGTTTTGATCAGCTTCGATAAATGAACCTCCGTTTAAATATTTTAATCCTATACCAAAGGTTCCTAATCCTTTGTAATGCTTAGCATACGATGTGTAACCAAAACTTATATCTGAAATATAGTTAATATACTCTAACGATAGTTTACCATCAGTTTTATTTGATAGCAAGGCAGGGTTTTCGTTGGCAAGACTAATATCACCGTCATTAATTGCAATTGCTGAACCACCCAAAGCTGACGACCTTGGTGATATTGGTACTGATAAAAAATTATATACATAATTACCACCTATTTGACCAAAACTAATAAGTGGTAATAATAAGCTCAAACAAAATATAATAGTTTTCAATTTTTATATATTATTAGTTATTACTAATTTATTAAACGAATTCACATAAAAAATAGTATGAAAGGTTTAATAAACTTTTAAATAAATGGTTCTATATATAGCCTTTCCAGTTGGGCAGGTTTTATTTATGTGCTTATTTATATTATGTATTCATAATCCGATGGTACTGTAATTTCAACACCGCTTCCTTTAGGGTTTTCGGCTGTACCATTATCTTTAAGCTTAATACATATTTTTTTAGTATTAAATTGGTTAAGATACAATACTATACGTTTCATCATTAACATATTTTTTGTATGTGAATCTTCCGAAACTTCAATACCCCTATGCAAACCTGTATCAGAAATCATTATACAAATACCTCTTTCCTTATATGTGTCAATTGCAATTTCAATTCGTCCGCCTGTATTTTTGGGCAAAACACCTTTTTTTAGAGCACTTTCAATAAAACTAAACAAAATTAGTTTAGGAACTTTTTGCGCTTTGTTTACACCCGGTCCAATAATAAAATCGTAACTAAACTTCTCTTTAAATCTAAATTTTTCGAGAGATAAATAGTTTTTTACATAGTCAAGTTCTTCATCAAGCGATCGCGAAAAATCATCTAAAGTAATTATTGATTCACGTAAAAATTTTGAAAACAATCCAAGGTTATAATAAGCTGTTTTTCGCTCGTCATTGTTTATTGAAAAACTAATTGAATTTAATGCATTAAATAAAAAGTGTGGATCGAGCTGATTTCTGATAAGCTCCAATTGCATTAAATAAAACTTTTCATTTTCGTTTTTAACCCTCTCAAGCCTTTTAAAATGAATTATTTTTAATAGATAATATATTAAAAAAAGAGTTAGTATTATAGTTAAATGCATTAAATAATGCAGCCAATAAAACTTATTTTTTTTATAACTTATTAAATATTGTTGATTTTTATTTTGAATAGATAATATATTACCGCTATTAACATTAAATTTTACCGAGTAATGTACCTTTTGCACATTTAAACCCGGTATATCAATGGTTACTAAATTGGTTAAATCATTTCGGTATATCGATAGCAGATTGTTCTGCACAACTACAAATTCCTCTGTTTTATCATTGTCAATATCAACAAACGCCACTTGATTTATTGTACCTTTAAGAGATGTTTTTTGCTTTAAAATAAGGTTGGTATTGTATTGCGAAACAAATCCTTCTCGATTAAATACTATAATTTTATTCCAATTTTTTCGTTGCAGGTCAAATACATAGCTATTTTCTATTATTCTTTTTTTTTGAATTACTTTGCCATTTTTATTTATGAGCATTAAACGAGCTTTTTCTTTTTTATGTAATGGCCAACTTAAAGTTCCAATGTAGTTTTGGTTTGATGTTACTACAGGAAATGTTGCCGAAACGGACATTTTACTTTCAAATAATGGGGGAACAAAATAGTATGACAAATCTGATTGTAAAACTATTGATGCTGAATAGAATTCTTTATCATGGGTATCTGCTGTGCCTAAATTACTACTATTAAAAGTTGTTAAAAATATCTCAGGAACACTGTCATTATCAATATCATATAATATGGGATTGCCTACTAACTGTAATCCTAACTCCGTCGATTTAAGCACTGTATCATTATATATATCATATGCATAAACACGTCTTGGATTACTTGAAAATTTACTATTTACCGAAAAAATAACTTCCCCATAATTATCACTATTTAAATCTGCTATACCACCTGAATGAATTACAATATGATTATAATCAATATTATTATCAAAATGGTGTATAATAATTTTTTTAGATATAAATTGATTGCTTAATCCCGGAATTAATCCATATAAACAAAGACTATTATTACAGTATGAGAATACAAAAACTTCTTGAAGGTTATCATTATTATAATCGCCCGATATAAAAACCATGTTTTCAACAACCTCACCATCTAAATACCAAACATTTTGAAAACTACCACTGCCCGAATATTGGTTAATTACCGGTTGCTTATTATTTGGTAAATGATAATATATAAACTCTTCAGATAACCCGTCATTATCTACGTCAATATACTTTATTAGCTGACCATCAGCCAGTATTTGGTCAGTACCACTTATGAGTTTAGCAGTGTACTTTTGTAATGATTTTGGTTGAATAAAAAAGCCTATAACTAAACCAATAATTATTATACATAATCTAATAACCCATTTATTTTTTAGTAATATGATCATATAGGCACTTCTAATAATTTATGACTTGTCACTACCCGCGAGTACTCGGGGTTGGGAGACTTTATTATTTGATTGTTAGCAACTTGTCCCAATTTATTGGGAGATTGCAATTTTGATTATGCTTTGCAAGCGAATATAATATGTTAATATTCAACGGTATAAACTGTCTCAATTGAGCAGAGCGAAATCATAAATATATTATAATTAGCTTTCAGTAAATACGGAACAGGTACTGCATTTTGCAGGTTAAAACTTTCATTTAACCTATCAAACCTACATGTTTTTTATAAAAAATGCAAATTGCATAACTAACATAATAACTTTGTAACTAAATTATAGTTTGTATTTATCAGTATTGGTAAAGTCTTTTAATATCTATATATTATAGCTATTTTGCCACCTGATGGCATCACTACTTGTCTCAAACTTATTTTGGAAAGAATATCAATAAGTTGAAGTAATAATAAAATTTATAAAAAATGCAACGTTTTAATGAATCGGTAAACCAATATATTTTAGATCATACTTCAAAACCCGATACTTTATTGCAAGAACTTGAGCGCGAAACTTATCTGAAAATTCTACGCCCTCAAATGGTATCTGGTATGCTGCAAGGTAAGATATTAGAGATGATTAGCTGCATGATACAGCCAAAAAATATTCTAGAATTAGGAACATTTACGGGCTATTCGGCTTTATGTTTGGCAAAAGGGCTAAAACAAAATGGTAAAATAATTACTATTGATATTAACGATGAATTGGAAGAGTTTGCTCAATCATATTTTAATCGTAGTAAATATAAAAAGCAAATTGATTTGCGTATTGGTGATGCCCGCAAAATTGTTCCGGAATTAAAGGAAGTTTTTGATTTGGTTTTTATTGATGCCGATAAAAGACAATACTCTGAATACTATAATAGTATTATTGATAAGATAAAATCAAATGGGTTTATTATTGCCGATGATGTTTTATGGTACGGAAAAATAAGTGAGCCAATAGCCAAAAATGATGATTATACCAAAGGGCTAATTAATTTTAATAATATGGTACAAAGAGATTCTCGTGTTGAAAATGTGATTTTTCCGGTGCGCGACGGGTTAATGGTATTGAGAAAATTATAGGTTTTGAGGTAAGGTAAAAATAAATTCACTACCTGCACCAACTTCACTTTCAACCCAAATTTTGCCACAGTGCCTTTTAACAAATTCTCTACAAAGAATTAATCCCAAGCCTGTGCCACCCTCATTTTTTGTACCCTTTGTTTTAATATTCTCTGAGATGTCAAATATTTTTGATTGGTTTTTTGGTTCAATTCCCACACCATTATCTTTAACAGATATTTTTGCAAAAAGTGTGTTATCATCACTTTTTAAGGATTGTGAGCTTATTACAACTTCTCCATTTTCTGGTGTAAATTTAATAGCATTTGATATTAGATTTCTTAAAATTGTATGTAACATATTGCCATCGGCTTTTACATAACAATCTTCGGCAACTCTGTTTATTATTGATATTAACTTACTTTTAGCCGATTGATTTAAAATTGCTATTATTTCATTTATTGTTGAATAAAGATTTATTCTTTTTACTACAAATTCAATAGTGCCCCTTTGAGAACGTGACCAGTGCAGCAGATTATCGAGTAACTTGTAAGTATTGCCAATGCTGTCTTGTAAAACAGAAATAAATTGCTTTTGTTTTTGTGTATCGTATTCATCAAAATTTTCCAATAATAATTTAGAGTAATTGCTAAGCGCACTTATTGGTCCTTTTAAATCGTGTGCTATAATTGCAAAAAATTTATCTTTTGTTTTAATACTCTCTTTAAGTTTTTGTTCACTCTGCTCTAACGCTATTTTAACAGCTCTTTTGGCGGTATAATCCTCTTTTATAGCAAGGTAATTTGTTATTTTGCCTTTGCTGTTTTTTATGGGTGTAATGGTAACATTTTCCCAAAATGGGGTTCTGTCTTTTGCTATATTATGAAACTCCCCTTTCCATGTGTTGCCCGCTGAAATTGTTTGCCACATTTTAGCATAATATTCTGTTGATTGCGTATTAGCATTTAATATTCTAGGATTTTTACCTTTTGCTTCTTCGGCAGTATAGCCGGTAAGTATTGTGAAATGTGGGTTTGTGTACTCTATATTTCCATTGATATCTGTAATTACAATAGTATTTGAGCTCTGTTCAATGGCAGCTGATAGTTTTTGTATTTCACTACTTAAGTGTTTGGTATTAGATATTTCATTTTTTAATTTTTTAATAATTGTGTATAGCAGTAGGGTTATTAATCCAACAACAATAAAGGCAACAATAAATACAAAAATAAATTTCCAATGAATATTTGCTTTTTTTGTTAAATAATATGTGTAAAACAGTTCATCAATTTCAACATGTTCATCTGCACTAATCATTCCTAACTGTTTGTAAACTTCATAAATATGTTGCCAACGTCCTGTATTTGTATAACCTATTTCAACAACATTAGAGTTTATTAAACTTTTCATTTTTTCAGCCTCATAAGCTAAGTGTGATTTAGAATGTCTTTTGCTGTATTTATTGTAAATTAAATCAATAATTTCATCACTGTGTTGTAGTGCATACTCCCAACCTTTTAATGATGCATTACGAAATTTTAATACCAACTTTGGGTTGTTAAGCATTAATTGCTCTGTTGTTATTAATACATCACCATAAAAATCTATACCACCGGCAGTTGGTGTTAAAATGTTATAATCAATATTTTTCTCTTTAAGCAAAAAAGGCTCATCTGTTAAATATGCTGTCATGGCATCAACACTATCATTAATAAGCATATTAACATCAAAAGAGTGTGGTATTAGGTTAATGCTATCTAATAAAAGCCCCTCATCAATAATGTATGCTTCAATATTTGCCGCATGGGGTTCAATCATAATATTTTTGCCAATTAAATCATGAACATGTTTAATGCCTGCTGTTTTTTTTGATAAAAGAATTTGTGCTGAATGTTGAAATATGGTAGATAAAACAACAACCTGTTCTCCTTTAACCCTCATTAATATAACATCGGTAGCAGTAATGCCAAATTGGGCATTACCATTAATTACACTTAAACTCGGGGGGTAATTATCAGATGCCTCAATAAGCTCAACTTGTAAACCTGCATCTTTATAATATCCTTTTTCAATAGCAGCATAATAACCTGCAAACTGAAATTGGTGTTTCCATTTTAATTGCAACTTAACAGGTGTTAATGCCTTACCTTTTGATATTGAGTTTGCCGGAATGGCAAATATCAATATTATTAATAATATATATTTCAATTTCTCCATTGTAAAATTAAAAGTATAACTTTAAATATACCAATTTTTATTAAATTAGCACAATAAACCAAAATTTTAAATTATGAAGAATTTATATTTTTTATCATTTTTTGCAGCAGTAATCTTATTTGGATGTGCAGGCAATCAAAAAAAGGAAAAAACAGAAGTTATTCCGCAGGCTGAAAAGGAGTTATTATTAAAGGCACAAGCGCTTTTTAAAGTATTACCTGCCGAGTCTGTTAATCCTGAAAATGAATTGAGTGATGTAAAGGTAAAACTTGGTAAAATTCTTTATTATGATAACAGACTTTCAAAAAACGAAACCCAAAGTTGCAACACCTGTCATGATATTGCTACTTATGGTGTTGATAATTTACCCACTTCACCCGGTGATAATACAATTCCGGGTTCGCGCAATTCACCTACAGTATTTAATGCAGCTTTTAAAGGGGCGCAGTTTTGGGATGGACGAAACAAAGATGTTGAAGAGCAAGCCGGTGGCCCTATTTTAAACCCTGATGAAATGGCAATACCCAATGAACAGTTTTTGATAGACCAGCTTAAAGCAGTTGATTTTTATAATGATTTATTTACTAAAGCATTTCCCGACGAGCAAGAGCCACTAACATATAAAAATATACGTTTTGCTATTGCTGCTTTTGAGCGTACACTTATAACCCCGGCGGCATTCGACAGCTATTTGGCAGGTAACAATAGTGCCCTTAACAAACAAGAAAAAGCAGGTTTAAACACATACATTAACCAAGGTTGTATTGCATGCCACATGGGTAGCTTACTTGGTGGAAGTATGCTTCAAAAATTTGCTCTGTTTGGTAATTATTGGGAATTAACAGGCAGCAAAAAAATTGATTATGGCAAATTTGAAGAGACAAAAGTTGAATCGGATAAGTTTATGTTTTACGTTCCTTTACTTAGAAATGTAGAAAAAACTGCACCCTATTTTCATGATGGAAGCGTAGCTGACCTTGGCGAATCAATTAAAATAATGGGTAAAACTGAGCTAAACAAAGATTTTACTGACGAACAAGTTGCAGATATGGTTGCTTTTATGAGTACTCTTACAGGTGAAATACCAAAAGAGGCAGCAACCTTACCTGCCGAGCTTAAGCAATAATAATTTTATGTAAATACTGAGCAGGCTTCCGCTAAAGCGGAGGTACTGCATTATGCAAGTTACCTTTTATATATACTCTTTCAATTTTATTGGTTGCAAACCAATATGGTATTGAGGCATAAGAATTAACAGGCTTTGTGATTATAAAATTTGCTATTTTTCCGATAGTAATAGAGCCTAATACATTCTCAAGTCCCATTGCATAAGCACCATTAATTGTTGCTGCATTTATAGACTCTTCGGGTGTCATTTTCAGTTTTATACACGCTGTTGCCACAACAAAATTCATATTGCCTGTTGGCGATGATCCGGGATTATAATCGGATGCTAATGCTAATGGCAATCCGGCCTCAATTATTTGACGAGCAGGGGTGTATGGAATACCCAAAAAGAATGAACAAGCAGGCAAAGCAACAGGCATGGTTTGCGAAGTGTTTAGCGATTTAATATCTTCCTTTTTAAGCACCTCAAGGTGGTCAACAGAACGGGCTTTAAATTTTACACCTGTTTGCACACCGCCAATAGAGTTAAACTGATTGACATGTATTTTTGGTATTAGCCCATATTTTTTACCTGCTTTAAGAATCAATTCAGTATCAATCACAGAAAAATAATCTTTTTCGCAAAAAACATCAATAAACTCGGCTAATTTTTCCCGAGCAATAATAGGCATTAAATCATTAATTAGCATATTTAAATAACCTGCTTTATTATCTTTATACTCTTTAGGAACAGTATGTGCTCCCAAAAAAGTTGCTTTTATCTCAATATTTGAGTTCTCTTTTAGTTTTTTAATTACCCTAAGCATTTTTAATTCACTTGGTACAGTTAAGCCATAACCCGATTTAATTTCAACAGCCCCGGTGCCTTGTTCAATAATTTCATTTAAGCGCAGTTTGCTTTGATTATATAAATCTTCTTCGGATGTTTGTTCTAATTTTTTTGCCGAGTTTAATATTCCACCACCTCTATTGGCAATTTTATTGTATGACAAGCCATTAATTTTATCTACAAATTCGCCTTCTCTATTCCCTGCAAAAACCAAATGTGTGTGCGAATCGCACCAAGTTGGCATTATAAGTCTTTCGCTAACATCAATTTGCTTAACTTTTAATAATTTTGGAAAGTTATCCATGCTGCCAAAATCCTTAATTATTCCATCTTCAACTAATAAAAAAGCATTTTTTATTGTTGGTAAAATTTTCATTTTGCTACCCGAAACAAACTTAATAGGCTTTGTACGTACCTGAATAAGCTCTTTTATATTTTTGAATATAATAGTCATTAAAATAAGTTTTTAAGTAGTTTATCATCAACTAAATTAGCAATAGTAACCTTTAAATTGGGGGTACGTTCCATCTCTTTTTTAATTGCAAACATGGCTTCGTTGTTTCTTGCCCAACTTCGTCGTGCAATACCATTATTAACATCAAAAAAAAGCATATTCTTAAGTTTTTCCTCAGTCTCCTTAGTGCCATCTAACAACATTCCAAAACCTCCGTTAATAACTTCGCCCCAGCCTACGCCTCCACCGTTATGGATAGATACCCACGTAGCACCTCTAAAACTATCACCAATAACATTGTGTATTGCCATATCGGCAGTAAATTTACTACCATCATAAATATTTGATGTTTCGCGATATGGCGAATCTGTTCCACTAACATCATGATGGTCTCTGCCAATTACTATTGGTCCTATTTTATTAGTTGCAACGGCATCGTTAAAAGCCTTGGCAATTGCAGCACGTCCTTGGGCATCGGCATATAAAATACGTGCTTGCGAGCCCACAACCATTTTATTTTTTTTAGCATTTTTTATCCAAGTAATATTATCTTGCATCTGCAATTTTATCTCATCAGGCGAGTTTTTCATTATCTCCGTTAAAACTTCCATTGCAATTTGGTCTGTTTTATCTAAATCGTTAGGGTTACCCAATGTACAAACCCAACGAAAAGGACCAAAACCATAATCGAAGCACATCGGGCCTAATATATCCTGAACATATGACGGGTACTTAAAATCAATACGATTTTCAGCCATTACATCAGCTCCGGCTCTTGCTGCTTCAAGCAAAAATGCGTTTCCATAATCAAAAAAATAGGTTCCTTTTGCAGTATGTTTATTAATAGCTGCTGCATGACGACGCAACGATTCTTGCACTTTTTCTTTAAACAAATCAGGGTCTTCCCTTATCATCATATTAGATTCTTCGTAAGAAATATCAACAGGATAATAACCCCCTGTCCACGGAATGTGTAATGATGTTTGGTCGGAACCTATGTGTATAAAAATATCTTCATTATAAAAATGTTCCCAAACATCAACAACATTACCAATGTATGCAATAGAAACTATTTGGTTGTTTTTTATGGCCTGTTTTACCCTCACAAGCAAGTCGCTCATGTTGTTAATCAATACATCAACCCAGCCTTGTTGGTACCTTTTTGTTGCAGCCTCTATATTTACTTCAGCTACTACCGAAATGCATCCGGCACTGTTACCTGCTTTTGGTTGTGCACCACTCATACCACCCAATCCGGCTGTTAAAAAAATTTTACCGTTAGGTGTATCGTTTTTCGGCAAAATTTTACGAAAAGCATTCATTAAAGTAATTGTTGTACCATGCACAATGCCTTGTGGACCAATATACATAAACGAACCCGCTGTCATTTGTCCATATTGTGTAACACCCAGCGCATTAAATTTTTCCCAATCATCGGGTTTTGAGTGGTTGGGTATCATTATGCCATTGGTTATAACTACCCTTGGCGATTCCTTAAACGATGGAAACAATCCCATTGGATGTCCGGAATATAAATGTAATGTTTGCTCATTGGTCATTGTTGCCAAATATTGCATTGTTAAAATATATTGAGCCCAATTTTGAAATACTGCACCATTTCCACCATAAGTAATCAGCTCATCAGGATGTTGTGCCACAGCAGGATTTAGATTGTTTTGTATCATCATCATAATGGCTGCTGCCTGAACCGTTTTTGCCGGATACTCTGTAATAGCCCTTGCATATATTTTGTAATTGGGCTTAAACCTATACATGTAAATGCGTCCAAAATTTTGCAGCTCATGTGCAAACTCAACTGATAAAAGCTTATGCCATTGTTTTGGAAAATACCGTAAGGCATTACGCAGTGCCAATTGTTTTTCTTTAACCGATAAAATATCTTTCCGTTTTGGTGCCCTGTTTATTCCTTTTGTATATTTTTTTTTGGCAGGTAATTTAGTGGGTATGCCTTGTAGTATTTGGTTTTTGAATGTCATGAGAGCAGATTTTAATTTGTAAAACCGATAGTGTATCTATTAGGCTTGGCACACAGGCTCTATTTCGGGCACTAAAAGAGTAGTAGAATCATTTATGTTCTATAATTAATGATTAATAATTGGCAAGTAAAACCAAAAAGTAGTTCCATAATTTAATTTGCTGTCAACTCTAAGTTCTTGCCTATGTTCCAATAAAAAATCTTTACATAAAATTAAACCTAATCCCGAGGTAGTCATGCCATCTAAACCTTTTTTTATTACATTAGGTTCAAATATGGTGCTTAACACATTTTCCGATATTCCAACTCCTGTATCTTGAACAACTATCTTAACTTCGTTATTTTTAATAATGGTTTTTACCCAAATTTTACCATCGCTGTTGGTAAATTTTAATGCATTTGAAAGTAAGTTCCTAATAACAGTATTAATCATATTTTTATCAATTTCAACCGAAGGGTTACCTTGCAACTCTTCTATAATCTCAATATTTTTTTGTCGAGCCATTTCTTTTATTAAAAGCACATTACCTCTAAGTATGTAGTTAAGTAAAACTGCTTTTTTATTTGCAATAATTTCACCGCTTTGGGTTCGTGCCCACTCTAATAAATTATCGAGCAAGCTCATAGCATTTGCCCCTGCATCTTTAATTAAAAAAAGGTATTTCATAAGTGTACCATCCTCTAATTTATGCGGATGTTCAGTTACCATTGCAACAAAACTGTTTATGGCATTAAATGGGTTTCGCAAATCATGTCCAATAATTGATAAAAATTTATCTTTGGTATGATTTGCTTTTTCAAGTGCGCTTTTCTGCTTTTTTAACTCGTTAATTTGAATGTCAATTTGAGACTTTTGATCCTCAAGAATTTTATTCTTTTCACTAATATCGGTAGATTTTTTATATACATACAAAGAAAAAAGTAATGTTATTATTAAAAAAACTGCCACAATATTTCGTGCAATATTTGTTTTTTGAATACGCAACTTATTGGTTGTATTAAGCCGCATGGTTTCAATCTCTTGTTGTTGCATTCTTTTATCAAATTCATATTGCATTTGAATTTTGGTAATTTCCTTATCCATATTTTTCACACTCAGTGAATCGGAAAGCAAATTGGCTTTAAAAAGTATTTTTGATGCTCTAAAATAGTTCTCTTGTATTAAATAGATATTTGCCAGTAATTTTAAAATTTCATATTCTTTTTTTAAAAAATTATTGTTCCGAGCAATATTAAGAGCCTTCTTTAAGTGAGTTTTAGCATTATCAAAATCATTAAAATTAAAATAGTAGTTTGCCAGTAAGAATTTAGCATTTACCATTCCTTCAAAATTTTGTGTCTTTTCGTAATATTGCAAACTTTTAATATAGTTATCATACGATTGATAGTGCTTACCTATTGATGAATTTATTTTGCCAATTTCAAGATAAGCATCTGCTATGCCTTTAATATTACCCTTATCTTTATTAATTTCTAAACTTCTATTTAAAGCGTCAATTGCTTTAACATTATCATTTTGCTTTTTATAAATCTCACCAAGATACAATAGCGATTCAGCAATTCCCGTTTTATTTCCTGTTTTTTCAAAAAGCATTAGGCTGCGCTCTAAATTTATTTGAGCCTGATCATAGCTTTCAATCTTAAAATAAATAACTCCAATATTACCATATGAATTTGCCATACCGTACTTATCATTTAGCGTCTCTTTTAATCTTAAACTATTATAAAAATGAATAAGTGCTTTATCGTACTTTCCTTGCTCAGTAAATACCAGTCCAATATTGCCATATGAATAGGCTATACCGGTACTGTCATTAAGCTCTTTTTTTAGTTCAAGACTTTTATTGTGAAACAGCAATGCCTTATCGTACTTTTTTTGACGTCTGTAAATTAAGCCCAAATTGCCGTAAGTGTTGGCTAAACCAATTTTGTTATCAAACAGCTGATAAAGTTTAAAACATCGGTTATAATTATCTAACGCAAGTTCATTATTTCCTTTGTCGGCATATAATGCCCCAATATTATGATATGCTAATGCCAACCCCCCATGATAATCGCAGTTTTTTGCAATTTTTTCAGCTTTTACAGCATAATCTAAAGCCAAAATGGGGTCATTCCATCTATAAATTTTTGATAGTTTATTAAGAATCTCTACATACAATGTATCATCTTGAGTATGGCTAAGCATCTTTTTTAAACTATCAGCCGTACTTTGCCCCATAGTATTAAAAAATAATACGAGTAAAAAAATAGGCATTAAAAGTATCCTTTTTGCAATAATCATTCTAATTAATTCGGTTTATATCTATTTTTATAAATTTTAATGACGTCTAGAACGGTTGGCATATGAGGCGTTGGGCATTTTATTGCACCAAGCTTTTAATTTACTATACTATTTATTTATAATCATATTCAAATTAACTACCATTTGCTCATTTACCGTGTTTTAGAGGGTGTAATCTCTATATAAATATTAATCCAATTTTTCGATTAAGTCCTGTTTCAAAAATCCTAATTAATGTTGAAAGCTGAATGTTACCCTTTGCATTTTCTATCTTAGAGATATAGCTTTTCTTAGTGCCTGATTTTATAGCAAGTTGTTCTTGTGTCATTTTAGTATCAATTCTGGTTTCTTTCAACATTTCACTTACAATAAATATTTGTGCTCGTTCCTCATAATTATTACGAGTTTCTGTTCCAATAATCTAACACAAGGAGTTAGATAAAAGTGGTTTAGTTTGAATACTTACTTATATGAGACAATTAAGCTAGTTTTCAACTTTAACATACAAATTATATAATTCCGTATTTAACTCAATCTTTGAGAATCCATTAATCAACACTTTATCATTACTTTTAGAAACTACTAAATAATCATGAGAATTAAAATTTTCTATATCGATACTGATATTATGATATCGAGAAAAATATCCTATAGAATACCAATGCCTCACTAATGATATGCCTCCTATTGTTTTGTTTCCTCCTGTAATATCAGCAATTTTATGAATGTCAGGTATTAATTCCTTATCTCGTTTATTAATTTTACCAAAATTAATACCTGTAAAAATGACTGTAACTATAATTAAAATTCCAGCAATTAACGTGCTTTTAAAATGAAACCCTTTTCTATCAGTAATTTTATTAAAATACATTTGAAGATTGGGCAGAATTAATGCAGCAAAGGCTAAATAATAAAATGGCTGTGCAGGAACAAGATAAAATCCCATCTGTTTAGGACTTAATATTATTGGCAAAGATGCGGATAAGGCTGTAAATAGAAAGAAAAGGAATTCTTTCTTAAAAATAATAATGACTTTTTTCTTTCTCCACGATGAGTAAGTAAATATAATTACAGTAATAAGCATTGGCGCTAATCCCATTTCGAAAAAACGTTTTACTATATACCAATGGCTTGTTACTCTACGCTCTCCAGTAAGAGAAGCAAGTACTTGTATGTTAAAGTATTTAATTAAAAACTCTTTTGCATTAGTAAACATAAACAAAATACCAAAAGCTAACACTAATCCTCCTACTAAAATAGCAGTATATTTAATAAATTGTTTAAAGTCAATACTTTTATATGTTACTAAATAAATTAAGAAAAACGCCAAAGGAAAAAGACCAACTGGTCCTTTTGATAAAACAGCAAGAAATATTGATACGGAGCCTATTAATATATTGAGTATCCGGATAGGTAAGTACTGAGTTTTTAATGATTTTAGAAGAAACAAAACAGAAAATAGCGTAAAAACACTCATTGTACAATCAAGCAAATTGGCAGCGTAACTTAAAAATGTATTTTCATCTATCAACCAAAAAAATATTGGAATAAACCAAAGCCTTAATAGGGTTTCATTATCTCTAAATACTAATCTCCATATAGATATAATTAAGTGTAAATTCAATACTGCTATAAGTGAAACATACAACCTTTCAACAAACATCTGTGTTCCAAATACCTTAAATAAGAGTGCCTGCAAACCCATTGCTAAAGGAGGTTGCTCATAAAAACTATAAAAAAAAGTTTCGGTAAATCGTGGTGTCCAAAAACTCCCAAAATCTAATGCCATATTACGACCAATTGTTGCATATATTACACCATCTTCAAACATACCATGCCTAACTATATTTGGAAAAATAAATAGTACAAATAATGTTACAATAATGACCTGAAGACTTAAATAAATATTTTTTGACATAGTAGTACTTCTGATAAATATAAAGTTGTAAATGACCCCGAAGCAGAACCACCAAGGTATCAAATGGAATTCTATTTTTCCAACCCAAAAGGTCGATAAATTAAACAACCTTTGATTTAGTTACAAATTTTCTATAAAGTTAAATAATAGATATTATTTATTGTTGCAAAACCATAATAAATTTGATGCAACTGCAAATTTTAAAAAATAAAATAAAAAATAGTACTATGTATTGCATAGTATTAAATTATTTTTATATCTTTGCAATACAATTATCATTGTAAAGGAAGGTACTATATACAAAAATATATCAAACTACATATAGTTACTGTATTACTTTTAGATATGTAGGTATGAGTCCAGTCTAAAAACTAAATTTTTGTATCTATTGACGCTAAACGGATTTATAATAAACTGATACAGAGTATAATATTTATTGAGCATTTTACAAAAATAACCGATAAGCGACCTTTTGAACAAAGTTCAGGTATATAAAAAAGAAGCAATTAATCAGATACAAAAAAAATCGCATATTAAAACAACCTATGGCTTGTTCCGATTTATAGAAAAGGATGATTAAAAAGATATTATTGTTAATTCTATAATTTGTGGACGATAGTTTTTTTTATTAACGTACCTAGGGAAATCGCCTTTAAAAATAATTAGTTTTAAAACGATGTCATGTTTTTTTATGAATCCGTTTAAAATTGATATAACAACGTCTGAAAGACTTGTCATCGTCGATAAAATATTTTAAAAGCGATTTTCCTGTTAGCATACCCCTCCTGCCAAAGGACAACGGCAGACGGGTTAGCGGCATTTTTTAAACATATGAAATCTTAAAAATCATGACACAAACCATTAGTATTAATCTTGGCGGGCTACTTTTTCATATTGATGATAAAGCGTATGAAATACTCAAATCGTATTTTCAGGCTATTGAAAGGCAATTCAATAATGAAAAGGAAAAAAAAGATATCATTCAGGATATTGAATCTCGTTTGGCCGAACTTTTTGCTGAACGTATTAACCGACAAAAAGATTTAATATGTAAAGTTGATGTAAATGCTGTAATTTCTATTATGGGAGAGCCTCACGATTTTATTGATAATGAAGAATCCCAAAATAATACTGAGCAGAATTATCATAAGGAACGAGCATCAAAACGTATGTATCGCGATATAGATGATAGAATTCTTGGAGGTGTTTGCTCTGGACTGGGCGCTTATTTTAGGACTGACCCGTGGATTTTTAGAGCAATTTTTATTGTTTTTGGAGTATTCTTTTTTGCAGGTATTATAATTTACCTTATTCTTTGGATAACTATTCCTGAGGCAATTACATCGGCACAAAAACTTGAAATGCGAGGAGAGCCCATTACTGCTGAAAACATAAAAAATACAGTAAAAAATGAATTTGAAAATGTTAAAAGGAGAATGAACTTATAAATGGTTTGCGTGTATT
The DNA here is from genome assembly GCA_034780735.1 of Hyalogyrina grasslei. Taxonomy (NCBI): domain Eukaryota; kingdom Metazoa; phylum Mollusca; class Gastropoda; family Hyalogyrinidae; genus Hyalogyrina; species Hyalogyrina grasslei. The sequence continues at coordinate 19,397 of JAUZSW010876545.1, forward strand.
GCTTCACAAAAATTTTAAACACATGAAACAGCCAATGGCTGATATAAAGTATTGAGACACACACAAGTATAATTATAACTATCTGCCAAACAGCTAAATATAAAATTTTAAACACATGAAACTAGATAATACTAAAGCACAAATGAAAAAGGGCGTATTGGAATTTTGTATTCTTTCAATTCTTTCGCAAAAGGATTGCTATGCCTCTGAAATTATAAACGAGCTTAAAGTTTCAAAGCTAATTGTAGTTGAAGGCACGTTATATCCGTTGCTAACTCGTCAAAAAAATGCAGGATTACTTAGTTACCGATGGGAAGAATCGACCCAAGGACCCCCGCGTAAGTATTATAATCTTACCGAATTGGGAAGTGAATTTTTGAAGGATTTAAATAATTCATGGAATGAATTAGTAACAGCAGTTGAATCAATTAAAAAATCGGGAGGTCAATAAAATGAAAAAAACAGTTAAAATAAATATTGGGAGTATTGTTTTTTATGTTGATGAAGATGCTTTTGCTATACTTAATGCTTATTTAGAAAACATAAAAAATAGGTTTAATACCGATAAAGAAGGTGCTGAAATTATAGCCGATATTGAAAATAGAATTGCCGAATTATTGCAATTTAAGCTTAATGAACAAAAACAGGTGATTACCATTGACGATGTTAATGAGATAATAGAAATAATGGGTAGACCTGAGGATTTTACTGATTATAGTACTGAACAACAGACAGATACAAATTTTAATACTAATACAAGTAAGCGGTTATATCGCAATTTAGACAACAATGTTGCCGGAGGAGTTTGTTCGGGCTTAGGGGCATATTTTAGTATTGATATAATTATTATTCGCATATTGTTTGTTGTATTGTCATTTCCATTTGCCGGTTTTCCTATTGCGCTATATCTAATTTTGTGGATAGTTATTTCACCTGCATTAACCTCGGCACAAAAGGTTGAAATGCGTGGCGGGAATTTTAAAATTTCAGATATTGAACATCGTGTTAAAACCGAGTACGAAAATGTGAAAGATAATTTTAAGAAAATGAAATCATCTGCCGAATATCGAAAAGGGCGAGATAATTTGAATAATATTGGTAACGGATTTGTTGAGATATTAAACTTTTTTGGAAGGGCTATTTTAATACTAATTGGTGTAGCACTTGTTATTGCAGGCATTAGCTTAGTTACCAGTATGTTTGGTTTTTTTGTATTTAGCGACTCATTTTTATCATGGACACACACTAACCAACACCATATATTAATACCCGATTTTCTGTTTTCTGTAGTAAATCCTAAAAGTATTTTATTGGCTACAATTTGCTTGTTTATTCTTATTGCAGCCCCTGTTACGGCAATAATTTATTGGGGATTAAAACTTATTTTAAGATTTAAAGCAAATGATAAACTTATTTCGGTTGTTAGTTCGGTGGCGTGGATATTAAGTATAATAATTTTAGCAGGTATTACACTGTTTGAGGCAAAGGAATATGCTTTTTCTGCTCAAATTGACAATTCTATAGAGATGAATCTACCGATAAACCAGACATTATATATTAATTCAAATCAAGATATGGATAACTTTTCGGAGATTTATTTTTTTGATGAAGGGCTTGAGGTATATTCGCATGAAGAATACACCGAGCGTGTATATTTAGAACCTAACTTTAAAATCCGCTATACATCTGGTAATGAAATATCGATAAAATTTGAGAAAGAGGCTCGCGGTGGAACAAACCGTGCAGCTCGAGAAAATACAAAAAATATTAAATTTAACTGGCACTTACAAGATTCTATACTATTTATTGACCCGCTTTTTTATCTTAAAAATAGAGATCGTTGGACTTTTCCGGAATTAGATATAGTTTTGTATTTACCCGAAGGACAAAAAATTTGTATTGAAAAAAACTTAAAACAAACTCTAAATCATGTACAAACTGCCAATAATATATGGTTGTCGGAAATACCCGGTAAGTGTTGGATTATGACTGATGACGGGTTAGATTACTTAGAAAATAAATAAAGTTTAAACCACCATGGAAGTATTTTTAACTAAACTATATTCTTGTGAAAAACTGGGATAATAAAATATTCTCAATAAAAAATGAAAAAATATTTAACGCTCTATCTATTGAGGCCTTTAATTATCAATATAAAAACATACCCGTATATAATGAGTACTGCAATAGCATTAATAAAACACCCAATTTAATATTGCATTACAAACAGATACCTTTTTTACCTGTTGAGTTTTTTAAAACACATAAAATAATTTCAAATAATAATACACCCCAAATCACTTTTGCAAGTAGTGGTACTACAGGTATACAAACAAGCAAACACTATGTAAGTAACATTAAATTATACGAAAAAAGTTTTAAAAAAGCATTTAAGCATTTTTATGGCAATATAAATGATTATTGTGTTCTGTCCCTTTTGCCATCGTACCTTGAGCGTGAAGGCTCGTCGTTAGTGTATATGGCAAACAAACTAATTAGGTTAAGCAACCATGCCAACAGCGGATTCTACTTGCATAATTACCGGCAATTAGCCGAAAAACTTGATAAATTAAAGCAATCCAACCAAAAAATACTTTTGCTTGGTGTAACTTATGCCTTGCTCGATTTAGCTGAGCAATATCCGCAAAAGCTTAATAATACTATTATAATGGAAACGGGTGGAATGAAAGGTAAACGAAAAGAGATGATTAGAGAAAAACTACATTCAACTCTTTGTAAAGCTTTTAATGTTAAAAGCATTCACTCTGAATATGGTATGACAGAGTTGTTATCTCAAGCATACTCAGAAGGTAACGGTGTATTTAAAGCACCCCCATGGATGAAAATAATAATTAGAGATACTTACGACCCATTTACTTTTTTTGAAAATAACCGTAGCGGTGGAATTAATATTATTGACCTTGCAAATATAAATTCATGCTGTTTTATTGAAACAAAAGACCTTGGTAAAACATTGCCTGATAATACTTTTACAATTTTAGGGCGCTTTGATAATAGCGATATTCGCGGATGTAATTTATTAGTAACCTGAGTTCAGCAGTTAGTATCTTTCAATTTTATTCAATCTCAATTAATTTTCTAACTTGTCCAAATAAGGGTATGCCAAAACTAAAAATGCATTTTTATTATTGTATTGAATTTCTTTAATAAATAATTCAGCAGAAAACTCAGGTGCATTAATTGGTTGCAAAGTAATTTTATTTGAATATTCTGTAAGGTTAAACTCTTGCCAATTATTAAATAAATCGCGAATAAGCTTCACCGATTCGGGTTTATATATATCTTCAATTTTAACACTCGAGGTTAATGTTGCAATATCCATTCCAACTAATTCATTCCATTTACTATTTGCATAAGTACGCTTACCATCTTGATAAATAACAATAGCCATTAAAGAGTTTTCTGCAATAGATTTAAAAAGCTCAGCACTGTCTAATAATTTATTTACGGTATTCCTATATTCAGTAATATCCCTTACCATACCATACATTATAGCCTCGCCTGCCGGCGTTATTTGAAAATTATTAAACCCCTGCACATATTTAATTTCATTATCAATAAAAAGCCTATATGTAAGTATAAAATTTTCTTTCACTTTTAGTGCATCTTTAATAACCTGTTCCACCGAGTACCTGTCATCAATATGAACAAACCCGATAAAATCATCAAAGCTAAATTCGAGTTTATTTTTAGGTAACTTAAACAGCTTTCTCAATCCATTGTTAACACAATAGCTTTTGCTTTTTATATTATATTCCCATGTACCCAATAGTGTTGATGATTGTACCTCTGAAATATTATTAAGGGCTATTTCTTTTTCCTTTAAAGGTGTAATATCTTGTAGTATTCGAGTAATTTTATCGGTAGTATCACTTTTTTTGACAGAGTATATTTCATTTACAAATTTTATTTTTCCGCTTTTAAGTTTTAACCGATACTTAATATTATATGGTTGATTTTTCTTAATATATTTACTAATAGTTTTTGTAATTGTTCCTCTGTCATCCTCAAGAATAAAATTATTAAAATCATCAATTAGCATTATTCCATTAGTTGGGTACTGTTCAATAATCTCCATTAAGGTGTCTGATATTTTAACCTTATCGGGATTTATATTGTGCTCAACAAATCCTATTTTTGCAATATTCTGTATTTCAAGCAACTGATTTGTAGTTTTTTTAAGCACCATTTCCGATTGCTTAATGTGCGTTATATCCAAGCATGTTCCTCTAAGTTTTTCAACCTTACCAAAATTATTTTCAATAGGTCGGTATTGTATTGATACGTGTTTAGTACCATTATTCGATTTTACTCTTATTATTCCTTCGCCTTGAGTTTTATTTTTAATACATTGATTAAATGTTTGAGCCACTAAATGTCTGTCATCCTCATGTAATAACTCTCTAAATTGAACAGAATTTAAAAAGTAAGGTAAATTCTCTGTTCCCAATATTTGTCTGTTTTCCAGATTATCAAAAAACAGATCTTTTTGAACATCGTACTCCCAATAACCTAATTTGGCAATTTTTTGGGCTTCTTTTAACATTTGTGTCGATTGTTCAACTTGCGATTCGGCAATTTTTAGCTTGGTAATATCCATTGAAATGCCAAGAATTAATGGATTTCCAATATTTGATTTATGCAGTGTTTTTATAGTTTTAAACTGCTTTACCTCGCCAATAGCATTGGTAAATTCATGTTCACTTTCAAGCTTTTTCTTATATTTTAATAACTTTTTATCTTCCTTATTGTATTTATCTGCCAAATTTTTAAACTGTTGCAATTCATAATCAGTTTTTCCAATAGCATATTCAGCTGATATGCCGGTTATTTTTTCAATAGTGTGATTCCAATATAAGTATCTTAAATCGGGAGTAGTTTTAGCAAATAGCGATACAGGCAGGTTATCCATTATGGTTTCAAGAAATAGTTTGTACTCTTCATTTTGAAGCTCGGCTTGTTTACGTTGGTTAATATTGCGCTTAAAAATTAAAATGGCAGGCTTATCTTCATGTAAAACAGGTATGTAGCTTATAGAAAAATAACTATATGTGCCATTTTTATTACGCAAACGATTTTCAATTTTTGCTTTTTTATTTTGTTTTACTTTTGCAATTGCTTTTTCTGCATGTGGTATATCATCTGTATGAAAAAGTTCAAATTTGTTATGGTCAAACTTTAAATACTCTTCAAGGTTATATCCGAGCGCCTCATATAAGGCTTTATTATGTATTATTGGTTTAAAATTCAAATCAAATAGTCCTATACCATCATTGGCATTTTCAATAAGTGTTCTGTAACGATATTCACTTTTAATAAGCTCTTGAGTAGTCTTTTTTTCGGCTGTAATATCCTGAACCATAGCAATTGCCAAGTCAATTTTGCCTTTTGGATTTTTTATTGACGAAACCGTAACTTTAGCCCAAAGTATTGATCCATCACTCCTTACATATCGTTTAGTTAGCATAAACGATTTTATTTCATCATTAAAAAGTTGCTTATATTGAATCAAATTATTTTTATAATCATCGGCATGAGTAATATCTTTTAATTGCTTTTGTAATATCTGAATCATGTTGTAACCTAAAATTTCGGAAAACAGATTATTACAAAATACAGGCTTAAACTTATTATTAACCAAAACAATGGCTATGGGGGCATAATCAAAAACCGATTTAAAAATAGCATCACTATTTATTAGCTCATTTTTAATTATTTCATACGTAGTTATATCTTGAATAATACCTACCGACTGTAATGGGTTACCATTATGATGATAATTTGTATAACAGCGCTGAGATATATGCTTAATTGAACCATTTTTTAGCTTTAACCTATGGGTAATATCGTATCCGGTTTTATTTTTAATAGAACTGTAAAAAGCTTTTTCAACTTTTTTTTGGTCATTTTGATGAACAAATTTAAGATAATTACCAAATGATGGTTTTATACTTTTTGGCGTTTCATTAATAATCTTATAAATTTGATCAGACCAAAAATTGTTTTTTCCTGTATGGTTCTCAATCCAATATCCTAATTTGGCAATCTCTTGCGATTCTTTTAACTGGCGTTTTTTTTCATTAAACTCCGATCTTACATTTTGTAAATCAGTAATATTCTGCAAAGCAAATATAATAGAGTTATTGGCTATTTTTTTTAAATCAAGTTTGTAAGTTATTTTGCCCGATGAATAAATAAATTGCACCTCTTTTAATTTATCTGCCAAATAAAACTGTTTTAAAGTTTTGCAATTAAACCCCTCAAGAAAACTAAAAATTAATTCGGCAGGTTCGGGTTTAAGCAATGCCTTAATTTTAGCTATTTTATTAAAGGCTTTATTAGTGTGATAAATAAGCAATTGATTTGATTCATTGGTTAACAGCTCAGTTTTAACTAATCCTTGAGGTATTAATGATTCATTAAACAGTGTATCAAATTCACTATTTATTTTTTTATTAGTCAACTCTTTACTCATTATATAAATGATTATTTTTTTAATCTAATAACACATAAAACCTATAAATGGTTCTATTGCATCCATATAATAACAAATACAGATAACATAGTTAGCGTAAAAAGTATTTCGCTTACCCATTTGTTACGTAGTTCAATAAAAAAAACCGAGCAAAATATTGACAAGGGCATAGCAAGAGGTAGTATTAGCTCATGGCCTATAGATGGGTGAAAAAAAATGAGTATAACAATATAAATAAAGTACCAAAAAAACAGAGAGTAGTATTTTCGAATACTGATTTTTTTTACGCCAACTATACCAATGCCTATAAGCAAAGAAACCAAAACTATTAATGTTAGAAAGCCTATGGCAACTAATGAATAATTAGAAAATGACAAGGTTTGTACAGGGGTAGTTAAAATGACCTTTAGCTTAAAAAATATATTATGGTGTTGGTTAGCTAAAAACAGTATTGCAAAATAAAAAATAAAGGGTGTAATAATGCCAAGTATCGATACAAACCATTCACGCAAATTAAAGCGTCTTAAAATAAGTATAGTAAGCCAAATAATAAATATAAAAACATAAATATTAGGATAAAATAACGACCCCAATCCTAAATATAACCCACTTTCGTAATACCTTTTCAGATGGTTTTTACTTTTATCAATTAATAGCGCTTTATTTAAGGCAAATAGTAAAAATAAATTACCAATAAGCAAAGGGTAAAGCATTTGATATGAAGATAGTATTGATGCAAAAAACAGAAATATTATAGCAGGCAAATAGGTTCGGTTTTCAATAAAAATATATTTAAAATTTAACCCTATAATTACATATGATTCTATAATTACCAAAACTAATGCAAAAATTATTGATGATTTTGGATAAAAGCTTATTAATTGAATAACCCAATTATAAATAAAAGTTGTGTTAGTAATGTTTGCACTTTGAATATCAACTGAAAAGTTAAACAACGCAGGTATCCATAAAACTACTCCTAAAATAGGAATGAGGAATAATACAAACGGATGATTATTTTTTAATAATTTAAGTAGCATAATTAATTCCTATATAATGCGGTTAAAGATCAAATCCTATATCGGTTCTAAAATTCTTTTTATCAAAGCTTATTTTGGCAGCACTATTATACGCTTTTTTTAAAGCCTCTTCTTTATTGTTGCCAAATGCTGTTAAAGCCATTACCCTGCCACCATTGGTAACAACACTGCTGTTTACGGTATTTGTACCGGCATGAAAAACTATACTATCTTTAATACTCTGTAATCCGGTAATTATTTTTCCTTTTTTATAGCTACCCGGATATCCGCCTGAAACTAACATTACTGTTGTGGCGGTTTCGGGTTTAATTTTAAAAGGCACTCGGTTTAATTGTTTATCAGGTACTGCAATCAAAAGTTCTAAAAAATCTGTTTCAATACGAGGTATAACAACTTCGGTTTCCGGATCGCCCATTCGCACATTATATTCAATTACCATTGGCTCATTATTAACTTTAATAAGCCCAAAAAATATAAATCCTTGGTATTCAATGCCCTCACTTTTTAACCCTTTAATGGTTGGTTCAATAATACGGCTAATTACTTTTTGAGTAAATTCATTATTTGCAAATGGCACTGGCGAAACAGCACCCATACCTCCGGTATTTAAACCTGTATCATTTTCTCCAATGCGCTTATAATCTTTTGCCTCGGGTAATAATTTATAATTATCGCCATCGGTTAAAACAAAATACGATACTTCAATGCCTGATAAAAATTCCTCAATTACTACCTTAGCAGATGCGTTGCCAAACTGACCTTCAAGCATAACTTTTAGGGCGTCTTTTGTTTCTTGCAAATCTTCAATAATTAGCACTCCTTTTCCGGCAGCTAGTCCATCAGCCTTTAATACATATGGCGCTTTCATTTTATCTAAAAACAAGCAAGCCTCACTATAAGTATTTAATGTAAAACTCCCATATGCTGCGGTTGGAATATTGTATTTAATCATAAATTCCTTGGCAAACTCCTTACTTCCTTCAAGCTTTGCTCCCTCTTTATCGGGTCCAATTACCGGAATATTCTTTAATTCTTTATCATCTTTAAAAAAGTTTCTTATGCCTTTTACCAAAGGATCTTCCGGTCCCACAATTACTAAATCAATTTTTAATTGTAAAACTTTTTGCTTTACTAAATCAAAATCATTTGGAGAAATATCTAAGTTTTCACCAACATCACATGTTCCGGCATTTCCCGGAGCTATATACAATTTTGATAATTTAGAACTTTGGGCTATTTTCCATGCCATTGCATGCTCTCTTCCTCCCGATCCAAGAATTAAAACATTCATATTATTTAGAATTTAATTGGTATTTATTGATTTCAAAAGTAGTTAAAACTTCCAATAAAAATCGGAACAGGTTATACACTTTTGTGCATATCGCTTTAGCTTCTAAAAATCTCAAAATACAAAATACAAGTAAAAAATATAACCTCCCGATACACAATTTCTTATAATTGCATAACGAAACACATCAAAATATTGATTATTAATGCGTTACCTTTACATACTATTGCTTTTTACTAAAAATATAACGATCTATTGTAAAGTTAGCTTTTTTAAAATATTTTTTAAATCGTCGGGTGTATCAATGCCAACGCTCTCAATATTAGTAATAGCAGTTTTAATTTTATACCCATTTTCAAGCCATCGCAACTGTTCAAGTGATTCAGCAGTTTCTAAAATACTTTTTGGCAGCTTGCAAATATCCATTAAAACATCTTTTTTGTATCCGTACATTCCAATATGTTTATAAAAATGATGTTTATTAAGCCATTCATTTTCAATAATATCACGAACATGAGGTATACTGCTCCTACTAAAGTATAAAGCATTATTATTTATACCCTTAACTACTTTTACAATATTTTTATCGACAAGTTCACTAATATTGGTAATTTTTTTAATTAAAGTGGCAATCTCTGTATTATTATTGTCAAAAATATGTATGAGTTGTTTAATCTGAGTTGGGTCAATAAAAGGCTCATCACCTTGAATATTGATAACAAAGTCGGCTTTAACACCTTTTTGGTGTTCATATTTTATAACTGCCTCGGCACATCTGTCTGTTCCGCTTTCATGCTTGGTAGCAGTCATTACAACTTCTCCGTTAAATGCTTTTACGGTTTCAAATATTTGAATATTATCGGTTGCAACACAAACATATTTTATAGCTTTGTTAACTTGTTCATATACCCTCTGAATCATTGTTTTACCATTAATATCTGCTAATGGTTTTCCCAGAAAACGGGTTGAAGCATATCTCGCAGGTATTATACCAACTATTATCATATTATTATTTTTATACTCCAAAAATAACAATATTTGTTATTATAGAGATTAGTGCACCTCTAATAATTCAAAAGTTTAATCATTTTCTTTTTAATTTGCTGAGCAACATCTTGCATCAGCCAATCGGGTGTTGAGGTGGCGCCACAAATACCAATATTTGATTTTTTTATAAGCATTGCGTTATCAATATCGGTAGGTTTTGTTATAAAAAAACATTCGCTATTGGCTTTTTTACATACATTATAAAGCAATTTTGAATTTGAACTTTCAGGGTCGCCCACAAAAAAAACAGTATCAAACCTTTTTGAAAATTCACTTAATTGCTCTTGCCTGTTTGACACTTGCCGACATACAGTATCATTTACTTTTACAGTACTTTGTGCATTTTTTTTAATGTAGTCGGTAATTTCTTTATACTTATCAAGGGGTTTGGTAGTTTGCGAAAAAAGTTCAATGGGTCTTGCTAAATCAATGATTGAAATTTCATCCATATTTTCAATTAAAATTGCATTATACTCTGTTTGCCCTAACAAACCTATAACTTCGGCATGATTTTTTTTGCCAAAAATTACTACTTGTCCACCATTTTTTTTTGATTGAATATATGCTTTTTTAACTCTTTGTTGCAGTTTTAAAACTACCGGACATGTTGCATCAATAAGCTTGTTACCACTTTTATTTACTAGTTTGTAACTTTCAGGCGGCTCGCCATGTGCCCTGAATAATATATTTTTATTTTTAATTGATTGAATATCTGATACATTAATTACATCCATCCCTTTTTTAGATAATCGGGCAACCTCCTGTTTATTATGCACAATTGAACCTACTACATAAAGCTCCTTATTGCCTTTCATAAGTTCCTCAGCTTTGCTAATGGCGTTAACTACTCCAAAACAAAACCCGGAATGCCTGCTTATTTCAATAGTAAATTCCGGGCAGGTAATAATTAAGTTATTATTTGATTTTTGCGTTAACAAGGTCTAATAATTTATTTAATTGTTCATTGCGTGTTAAAAAACTGTTATCAAGTAGTATGGCATCTTGCGCTTGTTTAAGAGGAGCAATATCGCGATTTTGATCAATATAATCTCTTTTTTCAATATTTTGTTTTATATCATCAAATGATACCGAACTGCCTTTATGCTGCAATTCATCATATCGGCGTTGTGCTCTTACCTCTGCCGATGCTGTCATAAATATTTTTAAATCGGCATTTGGAAACACCACCGTACCAATATCACGCCCATCCATTACAATACCACCTGATTTTTCCATTGCTTGTTGTAAACGAACCAATTGCTCTCTAACAAATCCTATTTTACTAACTAAGCTAACCTTATCAGAAACCTCAATTTCACGAATTTCATCTTCAATTAACTCATTATTAAGCCATGTTAAATACTGTTGGTTATCTTGCTTAAACGTAAAATGTATTTTAATTGATGGTAGCAGTATTTTTAATTTTGATTCATCAATAATATTGCCGTTTATAAGCTTGTTTTTTATACAAAAAAGTGTTACTGCCCTATACATTGCACCACTATCAATATAAGTATAATGCAGAATTTTTGCCAAACTTTTTGCAACTGTACTTTTTCCACACGATGAATGACCGTCAATGGCTATTGTTAGTTTTTTTTTAGTATATAAATTCATTTACTTTTATTTAGTCTGCAAATATAAAAATAATAATATGCCAAATAAATATATTAAGGGACTGAATGCATAAACAATAATGGTGTTGGTTTGATTTTTATATTTATGGGCAGGTCTAAAATATAAGAACTGACTATCACACAAATAATACCAGTAACTTTGATATTAAAATGGTATAAAAATTTTCAAAGGCATTATTTTACTGCATTTGTTAACCTGAACTTGCAATATTTGAAACTTTGTGCCAAAATGGACGTTAAAACAGTACAAGTTAAATGTTTACTATTAAAAAATGTATATTATGACTAATGTTAAATATTTAAAACAGTTTTTGTTTATTTTATTACTTACCCCTTTATTTATTACCGGACAAACAGCTACAATTTTATCAAAGAATCAGTCTGCACAGTTAATACCAATGGGTGCTTTATGGAAGTATCTTGATGATGGAAGCAATCAGGGCACGGCATGGCAAAGTGCTGATTTTAACGATAGTAGCTGGTCTGAAGGAAATGCACAATTAGGTTTTGGAGATAGTGATGAAAGCACGGTACTTAATAATAATTCGTATATTACTTTCTATTTTAGAAAAACTTTTAATGTGCAATCACCAAGTATCAGTCAAAAAATAATACTTAGCTTATTACGCGACGATGGAGCGGTTATTTACATTAACGGCATAGAGGTACTAAGGTCAAATATGCCAACGGGAACTATAACAAGTACAACTTTTGCTTCAAACTCTGTTGGTGATGAAGAAAATGATATTTACCCGTTTACTTTATCTTCATCGATACTAAAAGAAGGTGAAAATTGCATTGCTGCTGAAGTTCATCAAATATCCACTTCAAGTTCAGATGTAAGTTTTGATATGGATTTAAATTTTGGCGATTATTCGCTATTTCAAAAAGCCCCCTACTTGCTTTATACAGGCAAAAATAATGAGATGTTAGTATTATGGCAAATGCTTAATTCAACATCATGTGTTATTAAATTGGGAACAGATACAACATATTCATTAGCATCATATACAACTGTAGAATATGGTAATTCTCACCAGCATAAAATCACTTTAACCGGTTTAAATCTCGGAACAAAATATTATTATAAAGTTATTGCTGACAGCATAAGTTATAAAACAGGCAGCTTTTTTACAGGAGCAGCAGACTCCGATAAAAAAGTAAGTTTTTTTATATATGGCGACACACGTACCTATCCCAGTAGACACAATTTAGTGGCAAAAATAATAATGGAAGATATTGAGTCTGACCCTCAGGCTCAAACCTTTATTATTTCAAGCGGTGACATTGTTACAGAAGGAGATAGCGAATCAGATTGGCAAGATGAGTTTTTTGATTCGCAATATGAATATATTCAACAAATGTTATCACAACTGCCTTATATTAGTTCAATGGGTAATCATGAGGGACAAGGTTTATTGTTTTCAAAATATTTTCCCTACCCTATTTTCAAAAACAATAGGTATTATTACTCTTTTGATTATGGTCCTGTTCACATTGCAATAATAGATCAATTTGCCAATTACTTTGAAGGGAGTACACAATATAACTGGTTAGTTAATGATTTAGCTGCATCAAATAAACCATGGGAATTTATTATTCTGCATAAACCCGGATGGTCGGCAGGTGGTAATGAAAACGACACACAAGTACAGGATGTTATTCAACCTCTGTGTAAAATTTTTAATGTTAAGTTTGTATTTTCGGGGCATAACCACTATTATGCCAGGGCAGTAGTAGATGATGTTATGCACATTACATCAGCGGGTGGGGGTGCATCTTTATATGATACACATCAAGGTAGAGATAGTATAGTAAAAACCGATAAATCTAACCACTACTGTAAAATTAATATAAGCGATGATGATTTAGGCTTAATTGCTATTAGGTCAGATGGCTCTATTATTGAAGCATTTACTGTAAAGGCTGATAAAAGAGAATTTGCTCCAACTAATGCAGGTTTTATTGCAGATAGCACAAATATTAATACCGGTAAAGTTGTTAATTTTACAGATACCAGCACTAATAATCCAATATTATGGAGCTGGGCTTTTGATGGTGGTATACCACAAACCTCATCAAATCAAAATCCTAAAGTTATTTACAGTAATCCGGGAGTTTATGATGTTACCTTAATTTCTACTAATGCTGATGGGATTGACACACTTACGATGAAGCAGATGATTACCGTTTCTCAAATTTCCGGGATCAATTCATCCAATAATAAAGGTTTAAATTTATTAAACTATCCCAATCCTTTTGCCAAATCAACTACAATTAGTTATACAATAACTAAAAAATCATATATTACGCTTTATGTGTATAATGTTTTTGGAAAATTAGTTGATACATTAGTAAAAGAGTCTCAGCAAAAAGGTAGTTATAATGTTGAATGGGATGCAAGTAATTTAGCTTCGGGTATATATTTATACAAATTACAAAGTGATTCACATTCTGTTGTTAAAAAAATGCTTATAAAATAATTGGTTACTAATCAGCAGCAAAGTTAACAGTAAATTGTTTATAATTTTTTGATAATCGCAGAAAACCTTTAACATAAAATGGTTTCTTTGAGATATCGAAAAAAGATGTAAGTAATTTTGAAGATGCTTTAAGTTGTACTTGGGCATCAAAATTAAAACAAAGTTTAAAGGATTTAGAAGATAGCAATATACACAACGATGAAGATGTGAGAAAAAGTATACATCAACGTATTTTAAGCGCTCAGAAATAATGAATATTATTTGGTCTGACCAAGCTAAAATCTCTTACGAGAAAATTATTGAAGACTTACTTGAAAACTGGCATTGCTAATAGGCTTTCTTATTATCTGCTTTTTATTTGATGACACGGATTGCAAATCCGCGCTATCGGGAATTGAAGACATGAAACCAGACTTCAAGGATAAACTGTTTTTCTTAATTGATTCTATGATTAGAGATTATAAAGCTGGACAGGCTTATGCCAAATAAAAAGCCCAGCATTTCTGCCAGGCTATATCTTTACTTATTCTTTAATTACTACGAACGCGTTAAAAATGCGCACGAGCATAGCTGTTAATCAGTCATTCGTGCGGGAGGCGGGACTGGCATTTCGACATTTACCTCTTCAATGATGGCTAAAATAGAATCAACTCTCGCCTTCTTCTCAGAGTCTAAGTAATTATAAACGTAAATATTACTTTCTGCTTGTAACTTAATAATACCAAAATTCCAATTAACAAAAAGATTATAACTTACATCTTTATTAATTGATTCAATCCAATAATGAAGGGTTGGCTCAATGACTGCAACTCCCTCTGTTAAATTTCTTTTCATAATAAAAGTGTCATGTTTTACTGTGACATAAGATTCTTCTGATACTGTATCAAAATAATACAATTCCTCTTTTGTAGAATCTATTGACTGATACTTAAACAGTACACCTTTATCAACATTCTCTTTTATTAGCAAGAAAGTATCACTATTCTCTACATAATTTCCAAACCTAGAAACACTACAAATAACATATATTTTTTCTTCATTATTTCTTTCACACGAAAAAAACATACTACAAGTGATTAACAATATTAATATAATCCCTACTTTACTCATTCCTTGTATTCTCCAACTTTAGCTTCTCTTCTAATCCATGAACTCTTATTGTACGTATTGTACTGTTGAATCAACGTTGTTTTAAGTGTTTTCTTTTGTTTATCAGTCAATAAACCGTTTAATTCACCTATAAACTTCTGATAATCATAAGCAGTATTATTCAATAATTTAGCATGGTCTGCCCCTCCCGCTCCTGACGATAACGTAACAATATTGTACTGATATATTATTTGATTCTCCTTACTTACATTATTTAACAACTTTGCTTTAGCCTCAAAACTTAAAGAACTTCTCAGAATTTTGTGCGCTTTTAGTATGTCATCTTTTGCATGCAAAAAAACTTCATGACCTGTTGTCTCTGAATTATTAACATCCACAGTTATATAATCAACATTAATTTCAGCATATATTTTAGTCTTATCTGTAATGTAATCACCCGTAACTGATGATATGTGAACAGGATCCATTCCTGGATTTTGCACATAAATACCTGAAGAGCCGCTCCATTCGGCATCTGGTTTAAATTCTATAGTATGCTCTTTCAATTTACCACTATCAAATTCTTTTTTAAAGTTTTGCGTTGATTTAGTGCTACTAAATAAACTATAACCTGGCTTATCTTTCACTTTTGAATCCAACCATTCTAACCCCTCAAGTTCAATTCCATCGATTACCCTGTTCTCACTAAAAGCATAAGTACTATTATAAGGATAACTTGCACTTAATGGATCAACACTCAAAAATCTACCAATCCTTGCATCATGGATTCTAAACTTATAATTTAAGTGCGAACCTGTCTGCCCGCTAATCTCATCATCTTTCTCTTGCCCTTGAAACCCAAACCTGTAACTACCCGCTTTTTCCAAAAGCAAATGAGTTAATCATTTTTCGTAAAGCATCGGTTAATAGCATTACATATAAAACTACACAAAACAACCACATTACCATAACATTGTACCAGTAGGTTTCAATTTCTAATGAGCCCAATTTTTTTATTGGCGAGTAAAAATGAGCACGCCCATAATTTGTTATTGGGTCTTTATAAATTGGGTCTGATAGTTGAACAAAACCTTCACTTGTGTTATGAATTTTATGTATCTCGGTTCTGTTCATTACCATATCGGCTAAAAGATCATTATAGTAATTTTTTCTAAGCTCAACCAAAGCATCTTTGCCTCCTAATTCAACAGTTAAATCAGCTACTTTTTTATCAAGCAAGCTAATTGCTTTGTTTTGCTTCTTTTGATAATATCGTGTAACTAACTGCAAATGACTCTGAATCTCTTTAAATAATTTTGCATCAAGATTGTTTTTTGTAATTAAGCTAACTTTTTCAAAAAGATAGTTAGGAGTTTTAGCGTTTAATTTAATAAGCTCATTTCTTAAAATATCAATATTTTTAATTCTTTTCTCCTCATTATCGTTATGCTTAATTTTTGATATTACATTATTTAAAGCCGGTATTAAGTATGATGCTATGTAGCTTGCCTCACTCTTCTTTTTCTCTAAAAAATAAAAATGTTTTTGATAATCGTTATCCTGAAATTGTTTAACAGCCATTGCTTCATAAGCCCACCTCGATATCATCATATCACCCAAAATAGGTACATGCTCGTATGAGCTAATGCTTCTATTCAACTTTTCAAATTTTACCATTGTTCCGCTAAACAACAATTGCGGAACCACTAAAAATGGAATTAAAATATAGATAGTTATTACAGAATCGAGTGCCGATGAAATATTAAGCCCTATCATGTTTGAAGCACATGCAGCCGAAAATAACACTAACCAATGGGCTAAAGTAAGCCCTTGAATTTCCATTATTAAATTACCAATAACTATAAATGAAATTGTTTGTATGGCTGAAATAATAAACAGAATAAGCACTTTACTATTTATATAGCTAAAACGACTTAAATTTAAAAATTTCTCACGTTTTAACAGTTGTCTGTCTTTAATAATCTCTTCGGCACTAACGGTAAGCCCTATAAATATTGATACCACAACTGCCATAAACATATAAATAGGTACATTTTCGTTGGCACTAAATATGTAAACTGTGGGGTCATCGGGAGTACCTTGTATATACTTGGTAAAATATGCCAGCATCATTGCCAAAAAAGGTGCTTCTAAAAAGTTTATTAAAACATATTGCCTATTTGTAAGTTTTGATAATATATTACGTATAGAGAATATTCTAAACTGCTTAAACACGTTGGGTATACCAAAATTATTTTTTGGCAACTCCTTTTGCTCTGTAACTTCTGTTTTGTTTATTTCTACATTTTTTTGAAACATCTCTGCCCATTCAGCAGCTTTGGTTTTTCGTTTACGGGTAATACGCCCATATTCATCTACAATTTTTGATTCTAATATTTGAAGTACCTGTTCGGGGTTAATATTACCACAATTATAGCACTCGGCCTCCAATGCATTAACATGGTTGCTCATAGTTTTAAAATAAACCACCGAATCAACAGGGTTTCCATAATAAACTAAATATCCGCCTTTATCCATTATAAGCAGTTCATCAAACATTTTAAAAATATCCGACGATGGTTGATGAATATTGATTATTACCAATTTACCCTTTAGTGTTTGTTCTTTTAATAAATCCATTACCATTTCAGAATCCATTGATGATAAACCGGATGTGGGTTCATCTACAAACATTACCAATGGTTCGCGAATTAATTCTAATGCAATATTCAATCTTTTACGCTGCCCTCCGCTAATGGTCTTTTTTAATGGATTTCCTACAATTAAATGTCCGGTTTCTATTAAATCTAAATCCTCAAGTACCCTGTTAACTGCCTCTTTTATTTCATCATCATCGTAATTATTAAAACATAATTTTGCATTATAATACAGGTTTTGATATACGGTAAGCTCTTCAATTAATAAGTCATCTTGCGGCACAAAACCAATTACTCCTTCTAATTGGTCTTTATCTTTATAAATATCGAGCCCATTAATAAGTACCTGCCCACTTTGAGGTTGTAAATTACCATTAAGAACATTTAACAAAGTAGATTTACCAACACCGCTACCGCCCATAATACCAATAAGTTCACCACCTTTTTCACTAAAGTTAAACCTATGTATACCATTGGTACTGTTCTTAAATCTGAATTCTACATTTTTGGCAGTAAAAATAACCTGCTGCTCGTGCATTGAGTCAATAAATTTTGAAACAATATCACTATAATAGATATTACCAATTTTTGGATTACGAATGGCAGAACCCTTTGGCAACATATAGGTACGAGCCATAAGAATACTATGCCCATTTAAGGATAAATCATTTTCGCCCGCATACCTAAATGCATACATATTTATTGACGGCAAAAACATAACTAATATTCTACCTTTTAACTCATTATATTGCAAATGCTTAAATCCCGGAAGAGGTGCTCCTTCATTTGAATCAAGAATTAGCATATTCTCTTTATAAGGAATTTTTTCAAGCTCCGACTCTAATGAAAAGGAATGGCAGTTATAATATTCTTCTTCAGGTATATTAAATATGTCTGAAACTGTTTTTACAAAATCAAGGTCTTTCTCGGTAATTGCTTCGCCATAGCTTATAAACTCAAGTAACTGTAAAAGCACCAATATTTTTTGATTCTGATGCAACTCTTCATTAATTTGCTGACAAATTTTTAGCACTTTAACAGAGTTTGACGAAGTACGTTTGCGTATCTTTGTGCCGT
Source organism: Hyalogyrina grasslei (assembly GCA_034780735.1). Classification (NCBI taxonomy): domain Eukaryota; kingdom Metazoa; phylum Mollusca; class Gastropoda; family Hyalogyrinidae; genus Hyalogyrina; species Hyalogyrina grasslei. The sequence continues at coordinate 38,211 of JAUZSW010876545.1, forward strand.
CTTTCTTAGTCATATCACCATGATGGGTGGCAACAAATTCATCAAACAAAGTAAGATATTCATTTACCTGTTCAAGACTTAATTGAAGTTTTAAATATGACTCAACAATAGAGCGCGACTTATCTGAAACACCATCTTTATCAACATTTGCAATTATTGCAAAAAGTTGCATTAGGGCTTTTAATATGGATTCATTCATATCTAATTTGGATTTATTGAACCTTAAATTTAAAAAAAATAAATGTTAATTTAACTTGATTAATTCATTATCTTTTTGCTATTTGCCACAACAAGTTGACGTAATGCAAATTACATAAATATAGAACATATAGATTAATGCAACAAAATATTGTATTTATAGAGTTGGGTGGTAATAAAGGCGATAGGATTAGCCTAATTAGCCATGCAAAAAAACTATTGGTGCAAAATAGCTGTAAAATTATTGCTCAATCGTCGGTGTATGAAACTCCGCCATGGGGTTTTACTGCCAATCAGAACTTTTACAATCAGGTAATAAAAATTGAAACTGTTAATAATCCGGTTGAATTAATTGAGGTTTTACAAAAAATTGAAAAAATATTAGGTAGAGTACGCAACTCTCAAAAATATGAATCACGAACAATGGATATTGATATTCTGTTTTTTAATAATAGCATTATTGATGAAAAAAATCTTATTATTCCTCATCCGCGTTTACATTTGCGAAAATTTGTGTTAGTGCCAATGGTTGAAATAGCACCCAATTTTATACACCCTAAATTAAAACTAACTATTAAACAACTTTTAGCAAATTGTTCTGACACATCGGAGTGCAAAAAACTATTTTTCTGATACTATTTATTTTTTACCATAAGCCAAATCACCTGCATCGCCTAATCCGGGAACAATATATGAATGTGCCGTTAATTCATCGTCAATAGCACCAATCCAAATAGTTACATTTTTTCCAACCAAATTTTTTTGTAGTTGTTCTATGCCCTCTTTGCTTGATATTATGGTAACAATATGAGTATGTTTTGGTATTCCTTTTTGTAGCAGTGCCTTGTATGCAAGCACCATAGAACCCCCGGTTGCCATCATTGGGTCAACCAAAATAACCTCTTTGTTATCAATATTAGGACATGAGATATGTTCAAATTTTATTTTAAATGCACCATCTTTACCATATTTTCTATAGGCAGATATAAAGGCATTTTCCGATTTATCAAAAAAGTTTAATACCCCTTGATGAAGAGGTAAACCGGCTCGTAATATGCTGGCAACTACAGGTTGGTTTTTTAATACTGCAACATTGGCAATGCCTAATTGGGTTTGTATTTCAGTATTTTGATACTCCAATTTTTTACTTATTTCATAAGCAAATATTTCACCTGTACGTTCTAAATTTCTTCTAAAACGCATACTATCACGTTGAATTTCCTTATCTCTTATTTCAGAAATAAATTGGTTAAATAGTGAATTGTTATCTCCAAGAATATTTACCATCTGTAATTATTTTTTATGTTAAGGGCACTTCTAATAATTTAAAAATTATGGTTTAATGTAAATTTGCGAAAAAAAAATTAACCTGCAAAATAGAAAACCCTTTTCCATAAATTATTAAAAGGCACTTCTCCACTTTTTCCTATATTGCGTGGGGACAGCAAAGTTCATTTTTTCAGGCTATTCAGGAATTCATCTGGTGTTAAAACAGGTATTACAGCTTTCTTGAAATCCTTGGCATTTCTAGTAATAAAGATTTTACAATCCTTTCTTAATGCACTATAATATTGTAAAGAATCTTCATAATCAGAAAAATCGGAATTTAATCCTTTTTCAATAATTCTCTCGTCAAGTTCACATATTGTTGAAATAACTTTAAATTTACTAAGTTTTCCTATTGTCTTTTCTATTCCCTCAAATTTTGTAAGAAAATAACTTACAGTTGCATACGATAAAGCGGATACTACAATTTCAATTTTCCCTTTGTCTGCTAATGTTGCAATTTTAGCTGAGGAAAGATAAAATAGTTCTCGTTTACCTAAAAAATCAAGATTAATAAACAAACCTATCTCTTCAGGTATTTTTACTAATGGGTTTATTGTGATATTCATTGGAATTGCATTTTTATATAATATCATTAAAACAATTATAATTTAAATAAGTATGAAAAATTGGCTAAAAGCTGAATTAGCAAAAGCTTTAAATATCTCACGACAAACAATTAATTCAATTGAACTTGGAAAATTTATTCCTTCGACTGTTTTAGCATTACGATTAGCAAATTATTTTAAAGTGAAAGTTGAAGATATTTTCTTTCTTGATGACAATGAGAAATAATTGTATTCATGCTTACATTAATTAAATTTGCATTTATGCTAAAAAAAATTATTCATATTGATATGGATGCCTTTTATGCGACAGTTGAGCAACGCGATAATCCGGAATTGCGCGGTAAACCTATTGCAATAGGAAGTGCCGAAAAACGTGGTGTGGTTGCTACTGCAAGCTATGAGGCACGTAAATTTGGTGTGCATTCGGCATTGCCATCAGTAACTGCATTAAAACGTTGCCCCCATTTGATTTTTGTACGTGGCAATATGAATAAGTATAAAGCCATATCACTGCAAATTCGTAAAATATTTGAAGAATTTACTGATTTAGTTGAACCACTTTCGTTAGATGAGGCTTATTTAGATGTTACTAATAATAAAAAAGAAAATCCATCGGCTACTCTGCTTGCAAAGGAGATAAAACAACGCATTTTTCATGATACCAAATTAACAGCATCAGCAGGTGTTTCATATAATAAGTTTTTAGCAAAAATTGCTTCTGATTATAAAAAACCCGACGGAATATTTGTTATAACACCTACGGAGGCGAATGATTTTATTGAAAAACTTAAAATTGAGAAGTTTTTTGGTATTGGTAAAGTAACAGCGGAAAAAATGCACAAAATGGGTGTTTTTTTTGGAGCCGATTTAAAAAAATTATCAGAACGCCGTTTAACACAAACTTTTGGAAAAGCAGGCGCATACTATTTTCAAATAGTTCGCGGAAACGATAATCGCGTGGTTAATCCTCACCGTGAACGCAAATCGGTTGGTGGCGAAAATACATTTTCACACGATTTAACAACTTTAAACGAACAATTGAAAGCGATTAAACCAATTATCCAAAAAGTATTTGAACGGATAAAAAATACAGGTAAATATGGCCGAACACTTACTATTAAAGTGAAATATGCCGATTTTACTCAAATTACGCGGAGTAAAACCTTATTAACGCCAATTGTTTTATTTAAAACTCTTTTTGATAATGCAAATGAACTTCTTATGCAAACATATAGCGACCAACAAAGAGTAAGGCTTTTGGGAATCTCAGTTTCTAATTTTTTAACCGAAGAGCAAGAGGCTATTCAACTTAAAATTGAATGGGACAGGTTTCAGGTTTAATCTCTTGTAAATATCCATTGATTAGATTTGCTTAATCTGTCGTTATAGTAGTAACTGCCACTTATAAATTCTTTAATTTGCTCAGGATTATTTAATCGGTTTTTTATTATAAAGCGACTCATCATACCGCGTGCTTTCTTTGCATAAATACTAATAACTTTGTAATTGTTATTTTTAAAATCTTTAAATACAGGTGTTATTATTTCGGCTTTTAACTTTTTTGTGTTTATTGATTTAAAATATTCGTTTGATGCTAAATTAATTAAAACAGGGTTACTTAGTTTAGATAGTTGTGTACTAACACTTTTAGTAATATTATTATCCCAATATTCATATAAATTATTTCTGTTTCCGATTTGAAGTTTACTGCCCATCTCTAAACGGTACGCACTTATATAATCTAATGGGCGTAATACTCCATACAACCCTGATAGTATTCGCAAATGGTTTTGAGCAAAGTCAAAATCACTATCGCTATCGCTCCAATCATTTATATCAAGTCCGGTATATACTTCTCCTTTAAAAGCACAAATTGCCTGCTTTGCTAACTCTTTTGCAGGTTCTTTTTGCCACTGTTTAAATCTGTGTTCATTAAGCAAAGCTAACTTTTCACTAATACCCATAAGTTCACGCAGCTCATCTGCATTGTATGTTTTTAGTATTTTAACAAGTTCAGCAGCCTTGCTGCCAAATTCAGGAAAACTATTCTGTTTTACAATGGGTATATTATCAAATTTTAAAGTTTTTGCAGGTGAAATAATTATTAGCATTATCAAAATATTTTAGTTGTAACCTTAAATCTGCAAAGCCTGTCCCGTATTTTCGGGGTCATGGTGTGAGTTGTTAATTTAAAGATGTTTAAAAAATAGAATGTGAGCCTTTTAAAAAGGACTCACGCCGTGACTATCAAACATTTAACTTTGACAATTGCGGAATTATGGTGTAACATATTATGTTTTTCAGCAAGCCTGTTCATAAACTCTATCTAATCATAAGGTTTATTCTAAACATACTTGGGTCTATTCGCATACCAAATACATCATCATTTATATAGTTTTTATAATACTCTAATCTTACCAATACATTTTTTCCTTTAAACATTTTATTCATTTTAGCATCACCTGTATTTGCTCCTCCGGCAGCATCTAAATTAATGCCGTATTCCATATTTGGGTTATAATATTTAAGGCAATAATACTATAAATGTTAAGCTAAAGATACTTAACCATTTA
>JAUZSW010877657.1:0-10445 GCA_034780735.1 Hyalogyrina grasslei
AGATCCTGAAGATAGCTTTGATTTTATCAATATTAATATTCATGGAATAACTGAAAAAGATGTTTCCGGATACCCTACTTTCCCTGAGATCACAAATAAATTAGCTGGCTTTATGAATAATGAAGTCTGCGTTTGTCACACGTACTTTGACCGGACATCCATAGGTCAGGCTTTAACAAAATATCGCCTGCAAAAATTCGATACAGTTTGGCTTGATTCAGCGCGCGTGGCTCGCAGGGCATGGCCTGAATTCTCTCGGAGTGGTTATGGATTGCATAATGTATGCAACTTTCTGGAGTATAAATTTCAGCATCACGATGCCTTAGAAGATGCGAAAGCAGCAGGTCATATCCTTTTGGCTGCATCAAAAGAAAGTGAGTTAGATATCGAAGGTTGGTTAAAGCGGATAACTCAACCTATTGATCCCAAAAAAAATTAGTACAGGCGCTGCAATAAAGAGAGTTGGAAATTCTGAAGGTTCTTTGTATGGTGAAGTTATGGTTTTTAAGGGAGCACTAGAAATACCACGGCGTGAAGCTACTAATATGGCATCAAAAATAGGTTGTCAAGTTGGCGTTGGCGTTGGCGTAACAAAAAAAAACTCTACTGGTTGTTGGTGATCAGGATGTATCAAAATTGTCAGGGCATCAGAAAAGCTCAAGGCATCGTAAAGCAGAACAGCTAATTTCAAAAGGTATTCCCATCCGTATTCTCAGGGAAACAGACTTTAAAGAAATGGTGAAAACCTCACATAAAATCACCTAACAAAAAAAATGCACTCGTAAATAACAAAGCGACAGCCGCACCTCTTTCCGCTTTGTTTTGCCGGTGATTTTGGTCGTTAAAAGGAGAGCGAATTGAGAAATTTAGCAACAAATCGACAAAAGAAAGTTCTTGTGTTTTTTGGCATTCAATTCAACAAATCTATTTCGTTAGGAGCTGCTGGCTGGGAGCTTGGAACTATTTTCGCAGATGCAACTAAAGCCGAGAAGTGGAGGAAATACCTTTTTCTTACAAGAGACTTTGGCACAGAGTCTAGTGAGCTGATTCCTTACCAAGAAGAAGAGCTGGAAAGTACGCAAGTTCCGAAAGACTGGAGCGCGAGTATAGCAATAAAATCTTTTCGAGAAGAAATGGCTGCTCAAATTCTCGCAAGCGAGTCTCCTTATGATACTCCTCAACCCGATATTGTTTTCTTTCGCCGCAGCTTTTGTTTTACAGGAAAATTTGATTTTGGGCCAAGAAAGTGCTGCGCGGATTTGATTCTGGAAAAAAGAGGAGTCCCAGCCAAAGGTGTATCAGGTTCCCTTGATTTTCTCGTGATCGGCACGCAAGGCAGTCCAAACTGGAAGCGTGGAAGCTACGGCAACAAAATAGAAACGGCAATCGTCCTACGGAGAGAACACGGAAAACCCGCAATAGTTTCCGAAGACCATTGTTTCAGTTTTCTCTAGCGGACCAGCTTTCCCTCTAACGATCACGTCAACCTGGCTGCGCACTGACTAGCGGTCGCTACTTCCCTGCTAACCAGTACGTGGTAGGTTACGCAAATGTTAGGCAGCAATGACAGGTCGCTGAGGATGCCTAAGCGCACAAAAGGTGTGCTCATACGAGTATTCGTAAATTTCGCCAACAGATTATTCAACGCGCTGGCCGCTTAATACGTCCACAAGGTCAACTGGTTTTGTCGATGAGCGCAAACACAGCCGTTCAAAGCGATCTGTTGCAAATTATAGAGGCGATGGATCAGGCTGCTTAGGCAGGTTTTTTTGCAACGCTAGGGTTAACTTTTCTTCCGTCAATAATTTCTTCTTATAAAATATAGCTGCATTGGTTCCTTGTCCTAGTATCTTATTTAAAATATTACCCCCCTTAATTTTCACCTTTACTAGAACTATCAAATAGAAACAACGGTAGTTGTTGTATTTGGCGTCCATAACAGGTCTATTAATGATTGTCTATAGGTTGAGATCAAAGCCCTATACCGTAGTATATGGCTCCAACTAATCCAACGGATTCATACCTAAGCAAACATGGAAGGACTATGGACAGGTGTTACGAAATCAAGACATTTTTCCGGCAGATGCCCAATGCATTACTGGATCGCTATTTCCAGGCTCAAGGCTTGTTCACTAAACTGAATATTGCGTCCATGCCGGAGAGGAAAACGGGCGCACTCCTCAAGGAATGGCTTGATCTTGATAAAACCCAACGCAATCCGATAGACGCGGAGTTCAACGAGATCTTCGATATATGTTGCAAGAAGGGTTTTTTGGCGATCATTGACGCGGTTCACTGGCGGCTGAGAGAAACACCAGAAGAGATTCCCCCTGTTATTGATACTCTTTCAGCACTACAGGGGGAGTATCGCAGGGCGATGATTGTTTTTCTGGATTATCAGGAATTCTGGAAAACCGCGAATCTCTTCTACGGTGCGGATACGCTCTCCGGCTGGCGTAAACGTAGACATCTTGGCCACAGGCCTGCAGTGGTTGATAAGGCCAGCATTTTGCAATTTTCCAGTCAGATCGCGGATTACTTCCATTATGCTGAAGGATGCGGCAAAAACTGTAAGGTGGAATTTTACCGTCGGGATGGGAGGGATTATTTTTTCGTATATCAGGAAGGTCACTCACAGCAAACCCCCGAATGGGTCAATGATCAAATAGAAGACCACCTACATAGCCCCGTCTTTCAAGTGGTGTTCCTCTATGTTCAGAAGGAAGGCTCTCTCGATTTGAATCTTAAAGGTTCTCGTAAGGCCACTGAGCCTTTGCAAAATATATTCGCCACTACAATCCTTAAACTGGATGAGCTGCCACCTAATCCACAAAAAAATCTAATCTATGATCTTAACCCGTTAATAAATGAAGAATTCGAGTTTATCTTCGATGTGGGCAGTGGAATTAAAAGTGTTGCTGTAAAACAAATGCGGCTTTCATCGAAGGTGCAAAAAGGGAACCGACATACAGTTGAAGCCGACTGTACCCATGATGCCAAGGCGATTTATAAGGAATTGGAGAAGATAGGCAAATCAATCCCTCTTCATCAATACAATGTCACTCAGGTAGAACTTGCCGTCGTCATGGCGGAAGATGATGATAAGCCAGAAAAAATGCATATTGTCCGCATTACGCACCCTAACTTCTGCAACCTCAAGTATGACAAAGTTGGCCTGAAATTACGCGACATGCTGGAAAGCTCAGGGATAGAACCTAAGGAACTCATGGAGGGAACAGAAGCATGACACCAGTGACGGCACTGATTGAGCTACTAGATCGTGTGGCTACTGGAGATGATAACGCCGTTCTAATTACTAGCTATGAGCTTGGTCAATGGCCAGTTAAGGCGGTAAAGGCTCTAAAATTACAAAAGCTTGTTGTAAAGGCTCGACCAGCTACCAGTGCAACATGCAGCGAGTGTGAACATGAATGCACAATGCCGGTTCATACCGTACGCTACCAATCTGGGGATTGTGCATCATTCATTGTTTGCGACATACGAAATGACACCAACCGTATACCCATTGCCCCTACACATCTGACCCAATGGCGGTGTAGCCCTGATACCATTTGCAGTTTCATAGCAAACAGTCTAGAGCTACGGCGCAGTAAAAGCCAAGCGAATCATACCAACCAATGGGGAATTGGTATCGCTAAGGGTGATAAACGTATGCAGATGTTGTGCCTACAAGCCAATAATTCACTATTTCTGATTGCCGGCAATAAAAGAGAACCGTTGGCGGAATTTATTGGCTATCAAAACGAAGTCTACTCAGTTGATAAAACCCTGACCCGGCAACTAGTAGATGCTGCAAACACGGCGGATGGGCAATACACGCCTTCAACAGCAAAGCGCGAAGCCAGCAAGCTGGACACTCAAGCTATGTATAAGAGCTGGGAAAAAGAATATCGAAAGCTGAAAAAAGCGAACCCGCAGAAATCGGATACATGGTGCTCTAATCAGATTGAAAAGATGCGTATTGCCCAAGGACGGAAAGCTAAAACTATCTATAAAGGAATGAAAAAGTAAGAAAGTTGAGCGGAATCTTTTCGCTCAACTTACTCAAATGTAAGCTATTGTTTTCCTAGTGTTTTCCCCAAACACCCACGCGGAAATATTTTCAAACAGCCACCTGCATTAATTTGTAACCCATTGATATAACGGGCTTCATTACAATTACGTTACTCGATTTTTGCGGTTTTATCCCTCAAATCGCACAACTATCTTGTGTCCCGAACACTCCTAAAACATTTATAGAGGTTTGAGATGACACACAACATAATGAGGCTTCCCGCAGTCAAAGCACGCACTGGACTTTCCCGCAGCACTATCTATCTGCGTATTTCAGATGGAATCTTTCCAAAACCTGTTTCCCTTGGTGGTCGTGCTGTTGGGTGGGTTGAAGCAGATATTAATGAATGGCTGGATCAGAAAATTGAACACAGTCGCAAGGCTTCACAGGAAGGGGGCGGTAAAAATGACTAGGGAAACAAAAAGCCGCGCTCATTACTCCCCGCCGTGGGGATGGACGCTAAAGGATTTAGTGCTCCAAAAGAAAAACCCCGGCGGGACAAGCCGGGACAGAAACACAAACAAAGAGAACTCACCCAACAGAAGAGTGCCAGGGTGAGTAGCGATTATACCCCATTAGAGAGAATCACCTCTCAGCTTGAAAATGTCGTCCACGCGCAGAACGGTCAAGCTCGCGCCATCTGCCCAAGCCATGAAAGCCGGAATAATACCCGTACGCTGGCGATTAAAGAGTCCGATGAAGGCAGCATATTAATTAACTGCTTTGCAGGTTGCAGTGCGGCTGAGATTTTAGCCGCGCTCGGATTGGAGTTAGCAGATTTATTCCCCAAACCTTTACATTCAACACCTGGGCGACCCTTCACCAAAAAGGCGGCATTCAGCCCTCGTGAAGCACTGCGTATTCTGGCTTTTGAGATTACCTTAGCCAGTAACTTTATGAGTGATGTTATCGACAAGCGGCCTCTCTCCGAGAAGGATTGGAACCGCTTCTTACTCGCGCGTAATCGTGTATCGAACGTTGTTGTGGAGTATGAATTATGAGTGAAAGCATCATTGATTACGGGGCTTTAAAAGACTTTACAGACCCCAAGCCAGTAGCCTCGACTGAAGATAGGAAGGAGGCGATACTGTGGAAGGAACCCGAAGCGCTACCCGATGGTCACCTGCCCGTTGTCCCGTTCAATAATGAATTACTGCCAGCATCGCTTGTTCCGTGGGCTGCTGATATTGAGCAGCGTATGCAATGCCCATCTGATTATGTTGGCATTGCTGTCATGGTGGCCTTGTCCTGTGTCATTGGAAAAAAAGTAGGTATTCAGCCAAAGCAGCGCGACCCCGGTTTTAAGGTTGTCTGTAATCTTTGGGGCATGCAGATAGGTCGGCCCTCTGAAATGAAAACCCCGGCACTTAACGAAGCACTAAATCCTTTGGGGCGTCTGGAAATTGAGGCCAGGCAAAAATTTGATGACAAGCAACAGCTTTACGAAGTATTAGCAGAGGTTGCGGAACTGAACCTGAAGAAAGCGCGCACCCACGCCATGAAGGCCATAAAAAATGACCAGAACGAAGAAACCGCCCGGTTCATCATTCAAGAAGCGAAACAAAGTGAACCGGAAAAACCCACCCGGCAGCGTTATATCGTCAATGATGCAACCATTGAGAAGTTAGGTGAATTATTGAATGAAAACCCAAATGGTTTATTGCTTGAGCGTGATGAACTGGCAGGTTTTCTCAATTCACTCCAACGTGAAGACCGTTCCAATGATAGAGCCTTCTATCTGGAAGCCTTTAATGGTGGCGGACGCTACACCTATGACCGCATAGGACGCGGAACCATTGAAATTGAGGCCGTCTGCGTGTCGATGATTGGCACCATTCAACCGGGGAAGTTGATTCCCTATATTCGCAATGCAGTCACTCAGGGAAAGGGCGATGACGGTCTGATGCAGCGCTTCCAGTTAGCCGTATATCCCGACTCTATAAAAGAGTGGAGCTACCAGGACAACTACGCTAATACAGATGCCAAAAATGCGGCTTACGATGTTTTCACTCGACTAGCGAATATGGAACCACCGGAATCTATCGGATTAGACGATGATATTTTCTATGCGCATTTTGATGACGAAGCGCAAATGCATTTTATTGAATGGTGGACTGAGTTAGAAAAGAAAATACGCTCAGACGATATTCAACCGGCCATGGAAGCCCACCTTGCAAAATATCGAAGTCTTGCCCCATCACTGGCGTTAATAATCGAGCTTGCAGACTGTGAAACAGTAACCGTTGATTTTGAGGTAAAAGCACGGGCATTCATCAAGGCGGCTGAGTGGTGTGAGTATTTAGAATCCCATGCAACACGCATTTACGGAATGGCGATTGAGCCAGACATTGAAAACGCAAAGACTATTCTGAAAAAGATTAAGGCTGGGAAACTGCTTAAGGATGGTGCGTTAATCAATCCGCTTAAACCACGAGATATCCGGTGTAAAAACTGGGCGGGACTGACCGAGACTGAGACTGTAAAACGCGCACTTTTTAAGCTTGAGGAATATGGCTGGATGGAATCAGTGACCACCCATAGAGCGACTGGCAGACCGTCACTCGCTTTCCATCTCCACCCACAAATAGCAGGGGTTGATTCATGCAAGGAAAGCTAATTATTTTACAGTTATCCACTGGTTTAAATTTTGAATATACCCCAGAGGGGACGCTACAAAACCCTCAAAACTACTTTTGAGGGTTTTGTAGCGTAGGGGGCAGAGGGTATTTGAAAATTAACACTGTGGATAAGTGGCTAGATATATTGGCAAGGGAATCAGACAATCAGAACGTACCTGAAGCTTTTGAGCAAGCCCCTCAGAGCAAATCAGAATGGAGACAGGAAGGCGAGTGCTGGGCTGAGTACCGAAATGACAACCTTATGATCATGCAATCCTATCCACCTGAGAGTGGACGTTATCAAAGGCGCTCAAGCCGATAAACGAAGCATCAGTCCTTGAGGCACTGGCGCGAGCCTGTCGAGGTATCGATATCACAGTGGACGAGTTCAGAAACAGACTCGATATTGAAGATATCCAGATGATTACCTCTGGCGCTATTCCGATGAAAACCGCCAGAGCCTATGCACAGACGTTTGCCGATTAAGGTGGCTCGACGAAGGCATTCGCCCTATGAACAGACTTCGGAAAATCAGCGGGACAGAAGTTTAAGGTGGAATGATTGGACAGCGTCAAGATGAGCATTAGCCCACCACCTCCTAAAACATGGGTAACTTGTAGATGTAGAGTTTCCAACTCAAAACTGAGGTGAGGATTAACAGGTTTTTCGACCCGCATCCTAAGTCTGTCAGCGATTCTGTGTAACTGCCCATATTAAATATATACGACCAAGCCCTGAAAAATTGGATTTAAAGGTACTCACTTGGTGTTGGTTAGAGACCTACGAAAGGTGGGGGCAACATTGGGGGCAACTCCGACACACAGCCGAGAGGTTCAGCGTAACGTGACGCCTGTCCACCTGCGCCAGAAAGCACCTCTGAATATTACCCTGGGTGAATTGCTAGACAACGACCTAATACGGTTAGCTTATGACGGCAAACACAAGGACATATATATCAACCCTGCCTTATGGAAGAAGGGGCGCAATGACCTTTACCACTCGAAAAAAAGGCCGTTTTGCTGACTCCATAATTAGCTGTTTTTTCTACATTATTATTTTGGAAAATCAAACCTCGTAGTCAGAAAGAGCGCGGGGTTCGAAAAAAATTTGAAAAATGGAATTTTCAGGTGGGGTCGGCAGGGAATTCACACCGTATAGAGAAGAAACTAAAAAACGTTTTCAAGCTCCAGCAGCTGCGAAGACAACCGACAGTTGCGACAACAGGGACACAAGAAAACAACTGTCGCGATTATCACTGTCGCAGAGACTCTAGAGCTGCCACCACTGAAAGGAGAAGCACAATGCCCCTACCGAACTGATAAAAAAAGGCGGTCTCACTGAGATCATGACAGCGACAGTCGCGACAACAGCGACACAAGAAAGCGATAAACCGCCACCTGTCGCAACGAGTCCAGACCACCCCCTGATCTGGAAAATCATTCTGGTATGGCTGGAACTTATCGAAGAAACCGACCCGGTTCTTGTCGAGGGCGTATTGAGTAAATGCAGAAATAACCTGAAAGACGGGGCTACTATCTGAAACTGTCAGCAGAGGAAGTACCCAAGCCAACCACCACCAATAATCCTATTGCGTCCAATTCGATTAGAAGGCCGTAAGGTTTACCTTCATAGGAGCCTATTAGAATCAATGAATCATAGCGGTGTAGAATATATTGGTGTATCCCAGCTGTTAGCGCTTTCTTGAGGACAAACATGAAAATAAAAAGTGCTTTTATTATTCTAATCTTACTTGGGCTTACTGTGCTTGGATGCAAGCCAATTGTAGCCCAGTTTGCATTCTACCCTGACAATGAAAACGTTATACCAACAAACAAGTTATCTCACGGAATCCAAGAGATAACCATTAGTACGGCAGACAAAGTAAAAATCACCTCTCTTTATCTACCGTCAACTGGATCGGACGAGCTTTTAATTTACTTCCACGGTAATGCTGGAAATATTTATCATAGGATACCTAGCCTGCTTCAACTCCAGAACATCGGGATAAATGTGATAGGTGTAAGTTATAGAGGATATGGTAAGAGTGACGGTAACCCAACAGAGGAAGGCGTGTATCAAGACGGCCAAGCGATATTCCAATATGCAGTCGAACAAATGGGATTCGCTAAAGAAAAGATCATAATATTTGGGCGTTCAATAGGAACTGCAGTCGCCACAAATACCGCCCAGAATAAAAAGATACGTGGAGTAGTTTTGGTAACTCCCATGACTAACGGCGAGGATCAGGCAAAAGCAGGAGGGTTAGGACCAATATCATCATTGGCTCAAGATTCATTTGATAATATTTCAAGAATAGGAAATATTGAGTCTCCACTTCTAGTTATTCATGGTACAAACGATCAAATCGTACCCTATTCGATGGGCAAAACAATATTTAATCGCGCAAACGTTAAAAAGAAGTTTGTAAGAATTAAGGGGGCTCATCACAACAACTTACACGATGCGTACGAAAAGGAATATTGGCCGCCAATAATTGAGTTTATCAAAAACGGATAGCGTTGATGCTATTGAGCTGAGTCCAGTCAATTCAGCGCATCGCACTCATCTTCTGATCGCCCACTGGTAAGGCAATCAAGATAGTCGGCCCACCACTGCATCATTTTTTTTCGTTCGTCTAGATGCTCAGCAGAGTTATAGGCACCTCTTACTTTATTACGCTCCCCGTGGGCGAGCTGTCTCTCTATAGCATCTGGGCGCCATTTTTGAGATTCATTTAAGCGGGTCGATGCCATTGATCGAAACCCGTGCCCAGTCATCTGGTCTTTTGTATAACCCAACCGGCGTAAGGCAGCATTGACCGTATTTTCACTCATTGGGCGTGATACTGACCTGGCACCAGGAAAAACATAGTGTCCCCGTCCTGTCAGTGGCTCTAATTCACGCAATATTGCTCTGGCCTGATGCGAGAGTGGAATCAAATGCTTGGATTTCATCTTCATTTTTTCAGCGGGAATTACCCAGCTAGCGGCGTCTATATCAACCTCTTTCCACTCGGCATGCCTCAACTCGCCCGGACGTACAAATACAAGCGGAGCGAGCCGCAGAGCGCAACGGGTGACATGATCACCTTCATAACCATGAATGATGCGCAATAGCTCACCTATGGCTTTAGGGTTGGTAATGCTGGGGTGGTGTCTTTCTTTTTTAGCTTGCAATGCATCGCGCAGATCAGCGGCGATGTCCCTCTCTGCCCTCCCCGTGGCGATGGCATAACGAAATATCTGGCCTACCGTTACCCTGGCCCGGTGAGCGAGTTCAACCGCGCCTCGGGCTTCAATCTTGCGAAGTACGGCCAGCAATTCAGGGGCAGTGATCTCGTTTATCTGGCGTGATCCTAACCATGGATTAAGGTCTTTTTCTAATCGCCGATATATCTTGGCATGATGGCCCTCGCTCCATTTAGCCCGCTTATTGCTATGCCACTCCAAGGCCACTGCTTCGAAGCTATCCTCCTTTGCTACCCTATTAATTTTACGCAACACACCCGGGTCAATACTGTCAGCAACTCGACTACGTGCTTCATCGCGACGAACGCGGGCTTGTTTGAGGGTGACATCTGGATATACGCCCATCGATAGCGTCTTGCGTTTACCATTGAAGCGGTAATCAAATCGCCACCATTTATGACCTTTAACGGTAACTAATAAATATAGCCCCTTACCGTCAGAAAGCTTGTATTGCTTGGCTCTGGGCTTGGCCTGCCGTATTGCGGTGTCGGTGAGCGAACTAGG
>JAUZSW010878768.1:0-10443 GCA_034780735.1 Hyalogyrina grasslei
TACATATTGCAAAAGTTAACAAACAGTGAAAAACATGTTAATAAATAAAAAAAGCCCGAACAGTAGAGCTTCATTATGAAGATATCTGTTCGGGTTTAAAGCAACTAAATTATTAGTGCGGGCAGAAGAGCTGTTGTCGAGGGCGTTAGAATATTAATCTAGCTCTATGTCAATTAATATTATTTCCCTCAAATACTAAATCGTCTCATATACACCTTAAAAGTAGCCGGCATCAGTTAATAGTTAGCGCCATATCCCTGAGGGTAATTATGGGCACAAATTCCAGTTAAGAAGGATATACGAACAATCATAGGCAAATTTTCTCCTAGTTAAATTCTAAGTTTCTGAACAATTCAATTTTTGCCATGCATTGAAGTATAATGGTTATATTGAACTGCCTTTTGAAAAGAGCAGGAACATTAGGCAATCACCTCCTTAATAAAACATTGAAATGCAATGCTTCCAGGTTATCCGTTACCGTTAAATGTTTCAAGCCTCGGTCGGATCGTTTCCTTCTCCTCTTGGATGAAAAACTATACTCATAGGCACTTTCTCCAGAATTAGTATTGATGTTCCATAGTTGCGTATTGAAAAAAATGCAACTACATGTGACAACAAAAAATGTTAAATCAACTATATGATGTCATTATAACAAATACTCAGTTTTGATGTCAAATATTTTTAGCGTTACAGTGTTTGGTACATATTTAATAAATATAATACAAACATTACTAAATCAGTGTAAAAAGTAGCATTTTTCTAATAGTGGCATTGACTTTTGATGAGTTTGCTGGTAATATAAATTATTATATTAAATTAATAGTAGCAGTTATTTAAAAAAAGAGGAGATTGAAGTATGAAATATAATTTTATAATATTTTTCAAATGGATTTTGTGTATTTTGGCATTTATTATTGCGTGTAATATAATTTATCATTTAAGTATTGAGGAGGCTCCAGGACAAAAAATATTAGTTGATTTGCCACGGAATTATAAATATATAAGTATTCAAGACATGTTCCATGAGATGCATAAGTGCGCTGAGGTGACAAATGAGCAAGTTATGGGAAATACTTTAACAAACGACGATACTGTCTTTTTAATAGCATATGAAGAAAATAATGGTACAATGATATTTTATTATAGTTGGCCCGAAATTGTGTCAAATACAGCGAGATGCTATTATGGACGTAAAGTTTTTGTACCAATAATCGAAGAAGCGACACAATCCTTCAATGCGTGGACAGTTGTGTTTGATACACAAATTGGTGTAATTATGTTTAAACAAGATGTTTTCGCAATAAGGGTATTTGCCACAATGGCAATTTTCATTATCTTTGTAGTCCTAGTTACTAAGCGTAAGTAAATTTAAAATCGATGGCTTTTAAGTAAAGCTATCGATTTTTTATTATATTTATGATTAAATTGTTGCAATGCAAACTCTTTAGGACAGTTGCTGCAAGGAAAGTAGTGTTACTATTTACTGGTGTATAAGCAATAATTTATTGACCTTTTTAATTTTTTATGATATTCTGATGAGTAATCAATTTTTGATAAATGAAATGATTATGTCTATGTAATTTAACAATTAATATAAATTAGGGGGATGTTATGCAAATTCAACATGTTGGCACAAAATTATCATTTCAGGCTAGTTTAGATGAAGATGAAAAGGGAATCTCAATATTCTTATTGAATGAACAGGTGGCCGTTGAGGCTAATGAGGTAATAACTGAATTTTTGCCGTCCATTGAAGGAGAAGTTATGATTTGTTTTCTTTACACAGAAAGTGAGCCACGTTTTTATGACGTAAAAACAGGAAAAGAAATAACGGTTGAGAAAGTAACTGAAATGGATCAGCACTTTTCCTGTTGATATTGGAGCTAGAGGTTGTTTTTTTTGTAAAAATAAACTATTATATAAACATATTAACTAAAGAAAATGTAGGTTATTATGAAAAGAATTGTAATTAAGATTGGGTCTAAAGTTTTGACTAAGTCTGATGGTCTATTGAATGAAGTTAAAATTTCTGAACTTGCAAAAGAGGTGTCTATTTTGCGTTATAAATACGACATTGCAGTGATTATTGTATCATCGGGAGCTGTTTTGGCTGGCTCTGCTGTTTTGAATGTAAATAACTTTTCAGTTACTGCTTATGGAGCAAATCAAGATAAACAATTGATTAAAGAACAAGTTCTAGCCTCTGTTGGACAGGTGGAGCTAATTACTAAGTATAAAGAAACACTTCAACAACATGATATTATTTCAGCACAAGTTTTAGCTACTCGCAGGGATTTTGCAGATAGGTTAGCTTATTTGAATTTGAAAACAGTCACTGAAAATTTATTACAGTCGGAGGTATGTCCAATTTTCAATGAGAATGATGTCTTGTCGCAGGAGAAATTAGATTTTACTGACAACGATCAATTGGCATACATGGTTGCAGCCATGACGTGTTCAGATTGTTTAATCATCCTTACAAATGTTGATGGTGTTTTTGATGGATCTCCTGAGGACGCTACATCAAAGTTAATTCCAGAAATCGTAGATGTTACAAGTCACTTCAGCTTAATAGATGATGTGAAATCAAAAGGAAAGGGAGGAATGCGTAGTAAGTTATTGTCTGCGGATATTGTAACATCGTTAGGTATACCGATGTATATTGCAAATGGTATGGAAAAGAATGTAGTGTCTCGTATTGTTTCAGGTGCAAAAATAGTCACATACTTTCCAGCTAAAAATTGTAAGAAGACAGGAATTAAGACTTGGCTCGCAACAGCAGCAGCAGGTAGTGGTAAAATTATTGCTAGTACATATCTTGCTGATATTTTACGAGAACATAAGCCAGCATCAATTCTTTTTTCAGGAATTGAATCTGTCGTGGGGCAGTTTGACGATAAAGATGTTGTTGAAATTTGTGATTATGGCGGTGATATTCTTGCTAAGGGAATTGTAAAATTTTCTGCAGATGATTTACGGTTAAAAACTGGGGAATTTGCATTAAAATCAGATATTGAGAAAGCAAAGATGAAATCAAAAGAAATAATCGCAATTCATTATGATTATTTAGTATTTGTTTAATGGCATGTATTAAAAAAAGGTATCTTAATTTTAAGGTACCTTTTTAAATAAGAATAATAGTTTGCTATTTACCTTGAATTAAACCTTCAATTGCACGTCCTTCTTTAAGGTGTAAACTCATGTAGTGTAAGATATCTGAGTCTGTCTACATTTGTAATTAATCTTGATTTTTTATCTTTACTAATAAGGTTGGGTGTAGAATGTAGCATACATTCATTGACATAATAGTCCTAGAATGCTATTGTAAAATGTAAATTAGTAATAGAGATAATTTATGAGTAACTTAACAATTTATCATAAAAACATCAAAGACAAGTATTGATTATTGTAATTTTGAAAGGGCTGTTTGAGTGATTGCCTAACACATAGCAGAGAGGGGCATTAATTAAGCGTGGGTGTGTTATACTATTAATAATAGTTATTTTTTATACTTTGACAATTTTTTAATTTAAAGTCAGAAATAATTAAATAATTTTAAAAGTAAAATTTTAACAAATCGTTTATTTCTAACAAGGTGTAATATTATGAAAAGTCAAAAAGAATTAGAAAATAAGGGTGTTAGATTTAAAATAATGACTTTAGATAGAAAAGTTCACTCAGTTGAAGATGTGCAAGTAGCATGTGGTTGTGAAAAGTCAGAAGTTATAAAGACCCTATTATTTATGGGTAACCAACCAATTATGGTAGTAGTGCCAGGAGATAGGAGGGTTGATTTAAAGAAACTAAAAAAAATAATTCCTGATTCAGCGTTGCGTATGGCAAAACCTGATGATGTTAAAAGTATTACTGGATATAATATTGGATCAGTCACTCCATTTGGAGTTAATGACAATATTAATCAGATTGCTGATGATTCAGTTTTAAAGTTGTCCAATCTTATTCTTGGGAGTGGGTGTGATGAAGTTTTGATTAAAATGAAATCTGAAGAGTTTAAGAAGTCTTTTGAAGGCTCCTTTGAGTCAATTATTGATTAACTTTTATAACTGGAGGTTATAGAAATGAGTAAAATTTTATTTATTAATGCTGGTGATACATCTCGTCATATATCTAGTGCAAATGCTGCAATTTATCCAAATCTTGGACTGTTAACTTTGATGAGTAATTTAAAACATGCTCAGGATAGCTTGGATTTAGGGTATCTTGATGGAGTAGTGTGTGGAAATGAATGGATACAAAATTATTTTCAAGAAAATTTTCAAGATATTTCCATTATCTGTTTTAGCTCTCTAACTGCAAATTATGGAGCATCAATTAAATTGGCAAAATTAGCAAGGGAGTTAAATAATCAGATTGTGACTATTTTTGGTAATGATCACTTTTCGGCTTTGTATGAAAGCGTGATGAAAAATCAGAAGGATGTGTGCTATGGATTTTATGGTAACGATGTGGTTACTGGGTTTGTTGATTTTGTTACAGATTTGGTTTCAAAAAAAATGTTATCATTAGAGTCATATAGTGGCTTGATTTATAGGGATGACATTGGAAAAATTCAACAAAATAATGAAAAATCAGGAGAATATGGTGATTTGTCTTTTGTTGATTATTCTTTAGCTGATACCATTATTCCACATAATAGATTTTATCTTGATGGTCAAAAAGAAATCTATGATTTTATTCGTAATCGTGACTTGAAGAGTCAGGTTGTTGATATTGGCAGAGGATGTATAAAGTTTTCAGGTCGTCGTATTAATGGTGTTTTGGAAAATACTTGTGATTTTTGTGGCATTATTACTGGAAGTAAGGCTATTGTTTCACATACTTCAAAACGAGCATGGGAAATTTTAGAAAATGTTTATAACCATGGGTATAATTATTTTTATATAACTGCTGATGAACTACCGTTAACTCTATGGAGTTTATTGAGAGATATGGCAGATTCAATTCCAAATTGGTATAAGGATCTCTCAATGAAGGACAAGCCAAAAATGTTCGGATATGCTCGTGCTGAAGCATTTGATGTGCGACCAGAAAAAATAGATATTATTGTTGACACGCTGGGATTTGATCATTTTTTTATTGGTTTTGATGGATTATCTGATATATCTCTCCGGGTAATGAATAAGGGTCCTATTGGCGGTCAAGAACATAATCTTGTCGAACAAAATATGATTGCATTACGTAAAATGGTTGCAAAGGGTTGTATGATAACAGCTGGATTAGTAATAACTCATCTAGGAATTACTTCTAAAATATTAGAAGAGAACTATCAAAGTTTAGAAAAAATTGTTGAGCACAATCCCAGTATCTTTGCAGCTCTTGATTTTGGTCCATTATGTCCAATTCCGGGCTCATTATCCTTTAAATATTTGACTAATCCAGAATTTGCAAGTGAGCGAGCACAATCGTTTGGGCTATCCGTAGATCTCCCCTATTTGCAATCAGTGCAATATAAATATCTAAATAAAGATTTACTTGATATGGATGAACTCATTTGTGATTTTATTCGAGGATGTTGCCCTGAGATCACTAAACAAGAAGTGGATGAGTACATAAAACGTATGGAAGATTTATGTAATAAACATTCTATTGTAATTGGTGGAGGTGTTTAATTTTTAGGACTAGCTTAACTGGCTACTACATGAAAATGGAGGAATATAAAAAGTTATATTCAATAAGGAGCGTAATATTTATTACGCTCCTTTTTTAAATCAATGTTGTGTTAATTTAATGGAGCAAATCACTACTATACAAATACCAATGAATTGTAATTGTGAAATATACTCATTCATATAAATATAGGCTACTAATGTCGCAGATACAGGTTCCATAAGGGTTAATGCAGATGCTCGAGATGTTTGAATGCCTTGCTTTAATCCAAATGAGTACAGTAGATATGGCAAGAATGTTGCAATGGTGCCAATTAGAATAAGTGGCACCATGTTGTTCATTATTTTTTCGATTAAGACAGTTCTTTGTGTCATTAAAGAATCGTATTCAAATGTGAAAATTAATACTATCGAAGATAGTGCAGCTAAAGCAAGCTGCCAGAACAGCATAATAGGATAATCATGATTGTGAGATATTTTTTTGCCAATGATACTGTAAAGACCATAACATATACCAGCCATGGCTGCATAAAAAATTCCCAAGATACTTGATGTATCAAATGCTTGCGCGGTAACTAAACAACAACCAAATACAATTGTTAATATATAAGTGACTTCAGTAATAGTATTTCGTTCAAGCTTAAAGATTGCATTAACTAGTAATGTTGTTAGAGGCATAACTGCAAAAACTGTAATAACGGCCACAGCTGCGGATGTCAGTGTAAGACTTTTAATATAGAAGTAATTAACTGCAGTAATGCATATTACACCAAAACTCAGAAAGGCTAACAAATCTTTTTTTGATATAAGAAACTTTTGTTTATAATCAAAAAAAGCATACAGCACAATGACCAGTAGTGATATACATGCAAATGCTATGCATATACGAAAACAAACAATCCATACACAAGAAAAATTTTGTGACAGGCTTTCATTAAATAATGGAACAAGGCCGAGAAGGATGCCCGTGGCCAATAATGAAATATTTCCAATGATACTCCCTGTGGGGGGTGGTTCAATCACCAACTCTTTTTTTACAGAGCTCATATTATCCTCCGTTGTAGTTTATATAAAATAATTTACTTTAAATCCAAGTGTGTAACAATTACATCATCTCTATTGGTCGTCACCTCCTTATGTTATTTATATATTTTAAAAAACTGTCATAAGCATACTCTGATATATCCATTTTTGTCAATAGCAATGAAGGATTAAATAATAAATTTTGTAAAATATTAAAATTGATAATTCTTTTAGTAGATAAATAAAATGAGAATTTAGTTTATAAACTAAATTCTCGTCTACTTTTAATCTAAAATAACGCGTATAATCAATAGCTTAGTCTTTTTACAGTAAAATATTGAAAATCATTATCATCAAGTATGTCAACTGTATCTATGATTAGCGTTGTGCCAATGATTCCTATATGAGGGAAGTGTTTTTTGGCAAATTGACTTCCGGTACATACAATAGTATTAGTGGTATTTACTAAGACCTCATCAGAGCAAAAGCGATGTTTTAAATCAATCAGTAAACATTCTCGTAGTGTGAGTGTTGTGCCTAATTCATCTTTACCTGGATGTTTTGATTTAGGGGAAGTCACTGCATAATACCATTGTGTTAAATCATTTTGTCTGTAGTTAGTTATATCCGTAGAAGCAATTAATACTTTTGCAATATATTTACTATAAGCATCTAAAATGGTATTAATGGACAACTGATTATTTATAATAGCTATATCAGTATCAAGTTGATGACAAATAGTATTATTAAAATTAAAATCTGTTACTTTTAAGTCTATGCTAAAAATAGTTTTATAGAATAATTGCCATCTCAGCACGGAATCTGGCGTGAATGATGCATCATTGGGAGTGTTGGATTTTATGTCCCTTGCGGGAATTTCTTTTCTCACGTCTAACATTTTTGATTGATTTGTTAAAATCATTTTATAACCTCCATTGAATTTAAATTCTATTGAATGACTCTTAATAAATTGACAAAGAACATATTAGAATATACACTAAAGAGAATTAATTGTCAAAATAATATTTATAGTTAGTTATGAACACAACAAATAAAAGTTTCAAAAAAATTGGTATATTGGGCTATGGAAATATGGGACGAGCTATCCTTAATGGACTTATAAAGAAGGATAATAATCAAATGTCTTTTTTTATTTATTCAAAGGATCAGATTGATCAAAATTTAGCAAAATATTGTGATTCTATGGAAGAGTTAATTCAGTGTTGTGATATCATTTTTATTTGTATTAAGCCACAAGACTTTAAAAATTTTAAATTTTCAAAAAGTAATAAATTAGATAAAGAAACTATTTTTATTTCAATTATGGCAGGTATTGCAATAAGCGATATTGAACTAAAATTTGAAACTAAAAAAGTAGTTAGAACAATGCCAAGCTTGCCATTGCAGATACAAGAGGGTGTCATTGGTTGGTTTGCAATGAATAACATTTTTAGAGATTATGAACTGAAAGAAATGGAAAATTTACTAGATTGCTTAGGTACGGCAATTAAAGTTGTAGATGAAGATCAGTTGAATGTGATTACTGCTATATCAGGTTCTGGTCCGGCTTATGTTTTTCTTTTTGTGGATGCATTAGTGCAAGCAAGTATGAAGCTAGGTATTTCTGAAGAGACTTCAAAAAAAATTGTTTTCAAAACGATTGAGGGCTCTCTAGCGTATATTGAGTCACAACAGCAAGATTCTTTGGGTAGTTTGATACAAAAAGTAACATCTAAGGGCGGTACTACAGAAGCTGCCTTTAAAGAAATTAATTCAAAACAATTTTATAAAATATGGGAACGGGGAACTAAAAAAGCTTATGAGCGTGCTAGTGAATTGTCTAAATAATGTAATGTATAATTTATGAAAATGGATATTGTAAAAAAAGTTCTAAGTACAAAAAAAGCAGCACAATCTCTATTGTGCCTTTCAGAAAAAAATAGAAGAGATATTTTACTTGATGTGGCATCTGCTATCAAGAAGAGGAAACATGAAATTCTTAATGAAAATGAAAAAGATGTTCAGTCTGCTAGAGCAAGTAATTCTGTAGAAAGTTTTATAGAGAGATTAAGTTTGGATGAATCTACCATTGAATCAATATGTGACTCTGTGCGTCAAATAGCTGAGGGTGAGGATAGTTTATTTGAGACGATATCAGAGACTACGCAAGACAGTGGCATCACAATACAAAAAAAAGTTTTCCCACTTGGTGTGATTGCAGTCATTTACGAATCACGTCCAAATGTAACTGTAGACGCATTTGCAATAGCTTTTAAGAGTGGTAATGCTATTATTTTGAAAGGAGGTAGGGAAATCGTCAATACTAATAAAATTTTTATATCTATAATAAGAAATGTTTTGAAAAATAATAATGTTGATGATTGTATCATTCAAGATTTTAGTGGCATGAAACGTGATGACATGCATCTTCTTATTGAAAATGATGCTATTGATTGTTTGATTCCACGTGGTGGAAAATGACTTATTGAATATATAAAAAGTAATGCAAAGGTGCCAGTTATTATTACTTGCGCATCTGTTGTGCATGCCTATATTGATGTGGATGCTGATTTAAGGAAAGCTGTAAATGTTGTCATTAACTCTAAAATGAGAAGAGTTTCAATTTGTAATGCATTGGATGTTACTTTAGTTCATAAGGATATAAGTAAAGAATTTTTTACGTTGTTTATGGAGGTATTACATGATTCAGGAGCATTGGAAATTCGTGCAGATGAAAATGCTTTTTTAATTTTACAATCACTTCAGTATAAAAAAGTTAAGAAGGCATTGGAAGATGATTATGATACAGAATTTTTAGACAGGATTATGGCAGTGCATAGCGTAGGTTCAGTAGATAGCGCAATAAGGCATATTCAAAAACATAGTTTGGGGCATAGTGAGGTTATTGTTACAGAAAATATAATCACAGCACAAAAGTTTTTCCAAAAGATTGATTCAGCATGTTTATATCTTAATACATCAACTCAATTTAGTGATGGAGGTGAATTTGGTATGGGCGGAGAAATTGGTATTAGTACACAGAAACTTCATGCAAGAGGTCCTTTTAGTTATATGGAATTAACAACTTATAAATATATCGTAAATAGTAATGGTGCTATAAGAAAATAAGGTTTTAAGTCTTATAGATAATTTTGAAAATAGGAATTTTGTTAAGAAGTATAGTACCTCTTTTTATTTTGATTTATTTTATAAGTATGCTAATATCATATAGTATATAAAAATTTTAAAATATATAAATATGACAGGTATTGACAAAGATAACGATAATATGCTAAACTCATTAGTCGATAAAGGTATTGATGAAGAAAATTTGAACGTTAACAATAAGATAAAGGAGAACAGTATGAAATCAAATGTTGGAAAAGAAAAGATTACGCCAAGAGACAAGGATTATTCTCGTTGGTATCTGGATGTGATTGCAGCTGCGGACCTTGCTGAAAACTCACCAGTTCGGGGTTGTATGGTAATTAAACCAAATGGCTATGCTATTTGGGAAAAAATGCAATCGGTTCTTGACACTATGTTCAAAGAAACCGGCCATCAAAATGCTTATTTCCTGTCCAGAGTAATCGTTGCTGTTCTTTAGATAGATCCTTGAAAGGTCTATGAATTGGAAAGTCAAATTTTGAGGTACTCTTTAGAAATGCATTTAGCCATTTTTTCATTGACTCACTTCTCCAAGGTACTATTACCCCTTCGTAAACGGATAGATTTATATCCTTGATCACCAGGTCCGGATCAATACCCAAAATTTTACCAAATCCACCGCACC
>JAUZSW010879879.1:0-10423 GCA_034780735.1 Hyalogyrina grasslei
TCTATACTATATTTCATATTAATATCTTACTACATCACCAAAAAAGCACAACATGTGAAAATGTTGTGCTTTTTTAAGTCTATTGTTTTTTTTATTTTATTAAGCTTGTTACGTAATTTATTATGTTAACTATAGTAAAAGTAAATCCAGATCGTAAATAGCTTAACTCATTATTTTTTGGATTTCCTTCAGAGTCTTTGTCTCTATCATATCCGAAATCTCTTTCTTTTGTTTCTCCCTCATCCAATGAAAAGTTTGATTTACCATTTAAGGCATCTTTTTCTGATGTTAAGTAAAATTCTATCATTTGTCCATCTTCTATTTTTAGTCTATATGCTCCTGATTCTAAATCATTGAAATGATATTTTCCATATTCATTTGTTTTGTCTGTATATCTTTTATCATCACTTGTGTCAAATTTATCATTAGGTCCTGCATAATGTAGTTTTATTCTTACACCCTCTGCACCCTGCTCATTATCATCTCTTTTATCATTGTTGTTGTCGTCGAAGTAGATATAGCCTTTTACTTTTGATGTTGTTTTTGGGTCATCTGTAGGCTCTGCATCTGAATTCACATCATCGATTGCTTCAATATTCCAATCGAACCCGCCTAGGTCTGCATTGATTGGATTGGTAGTATTTCCATTCAAGACAACACTTGTCAGTCCTACTGCGTCTGGATGAGTATTCCCTGTACCAGAGACATCTTCAAAAAGAAAACTCAAATCAACACTATCAGTATCATTTGGAGCAATTACCAAAATACTATTAGGAATACATGTGGATACTCTTTCAAAATTTGGTACAGAATGTGTTTCTACATACCCACACGACCAATCACCATTATTTACAGATTCGAGTCCCATAGAAACAGAATCAATCGCCAGAGTAGAAACAGTTAGTGGAGTATTTTCATCATTGGTAATATTAAAAGTAATCACAGTACTTGTTGGGGATGGGTCACCATTATTATAATCAACCCCACCAAAACCCCCAAAATCAACCTCTATACTCGCCTGAACATTATTTGTCAAAATGAATACTCCACATAATAATATAATAATTGTGTATAGTTTGTAATACATAAATTGATAAAATAATTAATTTTTATAAATATAAATTGGGTAATTATTTGTTATTAAGATGCCCAGCATGCAGCCTCCGCATTATCAATTACCACTCCATTACAAAGAATGTCATAATCAAATAAGTGGCCATTGCTCAAATCAATATTAATCATTCCAGTTGCTGCATCGAAGCTATTAACATTAACTCCTCCCCCGAGGTTGTAATAATTAAAACTCGTAGCGCCAGAACTGCATAATGTATCATTTGCTGCTATGTCACCATCAATCGTTGTGCTACAACCTCCCCAAGGACCAGTTATACTATCATTTCTAGCGGTAGCTGTTATCGGCGTTGAGTCTGTCACTAGTATCGACTCAGATGTATTATAAGTAATTGCATGATACTGTGTTCCACTCCCTGCAATAGTAGCTGCCAAAGAATACTTGCCTTCTATATTTGTTGTCAAAATTAATTCTAGATATTCAATTTCTCCCATAACCAAATACGGACTATACGCCTTTTGACATTTAATGCCCTCATTGGTAGACATACAACTCCAAGAATCTGTATTATTTACTTTAGTTACTTTACTTGGAATAATCACCTGAGTGACTACATGAGTTAATGGAAAGATTTCTACATTTTCAACTTTTATACTACACGTAGTTTCTTCACCAACATGAATCACCACATCTTCACAAGATGGTGATGGTGCTCCTGGATCTGGCTGTGGATCCACCACCAGTGTACAGTCGAGTGGACAAGTTTCATAATTTTCTGAACTATCACAAGTTCCATCACCGCAAATCGGTCCACTACAATCAACACTACAAGTGACTGATGTCTCTCCTACGCCTGCATCACAAGTTCCATCACCACATGGATTACAATCAAATGGACAGTATACGGAGTCTTCACCAGATTCACAAATCAAATTACCACATTCGCTAGCAATACCCATAGCTTCAACCTGTCCAACAACAAAAAATAACGCTGTTATCATGAAAGGTACTGTAATCAAAATTTTATATTTCATATTTTTTTACAACTAATGCTCTACAGCAAATATTATAGCATCATTTTGAAAAAATTTAAAACCTCTTACACAAACACTTGAAAGTAAGAGGTTTTAAATTTTATACTCTTATACATACCCTTTATGCTCCGCATCCAGCTTCTGCACTTGCTCCACCAGTTGTATCTGCCCCTGTGCCAAATCCTGGTGCAGGTGACGCTGCAGAGAGTTCCACTTGACACGCCTCTGGCTGTTCATTAAATGCTGAACAAATAACCTTAAGAAGACTTGCACTATCACGTCCAGATTGTACTAACTCTCCATTAATCACAAGCGTTGGTGACCCCTTAACTCCATATCGTTCATTCTCTTCTTTGTGTATATTAAATTGTGGAAATTGCCCACTAACCCAACTACTTTTATCATCCAATAATGCTAGAATACTATACTTCGCATCAATCTCTTTTTCACACTGTGATACTACTACTGCATTAATTTGTAATTGTGCCATACAAGCTCTGGCTTCTACCTCATCACCTTTAGTTCCTGATAAAAAGCATTCTACATAATCATCAATTTTAGTTGGTATTTTTTGAGCAATGCAATACTGACGCATTTGCTCTGTAACCTCTTTTTCACCATGCATTGCGTAATCAACAAACTTCCAGTTCATAGCAACTGTATCACCTAGAGCATCAAGTACTGGTAAAATGCCTTTTTCCATTTGCGTTCCATATGGACAATGACTCATTACAAATAACTCTATCTCAGGCTTATCTGATTTTACTGAAACTTCTGTTGCTGGTGCCACATTCTCTCCTTCACCATCAGCACCTTCAGACTCTTCCAATTCTTTTACGTCAAATATTTGTGGAATAAATTTTGACTTATCTTTTGTTAAATATGACGTAAGTTCTTGATCTGCCACTACAAGTTCAATTTTATACAATCCACTTTCCTCAGTAATCTCCTTTATTTCAACTTCAGTACCGGGTGCAACCAATTGTTCCTCAATTAACTTCAATGCTACTACTGATACCTCCTTACTAACTTTTTCACTTACTGATACTGCCTTATTTTCACCATCATTCTTTTTCTGCTGAAAAAATATTATAGCACCTATGACAGCAGCTACAACGATTAGCCAGACAAAAATATTACCCCCACCATTCTCACTGCCACCACAACATGTATCATTAGTTGTTGAGCCGTCCATTTCTTCAGCTTTTTTTTCTTCAGTCATTTATTTATATATTACTGCTTAATTAATTAATTTATCAAAAACCAATCTTATAAAAATTAGCTTTATAATAATATCACATTATTATTTGTGTGCAAAATTTAATGTTTTAATAATCGTACGTGCTATACGTGCTGTTGTGTAGCCTGCTGGAATATCTGTCTTAAGTATAAAATCATCTACATCATCAATATCAATATTGCTACTAGATAATACACCCTCAATGGCTGGAAAAAATTTTTCCAGTAAATCATTTTCATCAATCCACTCCAACTCTTTAATCAGCTCTTCTCCGTCTTGTAATACGAGAGTTACTTTTTTTTCTTTCAACCCTAGTTGTATTTGCATAAAATACTATTTAATTTATACTTTGTTCACTCTTAATATCCAAGTCAACGTCAATCGCATCAATAATCCCGATGGCCCTATCTAAACTATCTGCATATACAATATAGGATAATATTGTTTCCAGTGTTTTATCATATTTATCATATATGAACTCACCTTTATCATAAACTCTATCAATTATTGTACCCATAAGCGCTCTATACATGATATGTTTTGACGTCTCCTCTTTATCATCAATTTGTCCAAAACATTTTTTGTATAAAATAGCTGATATTTCTTGATAGTGTTCTGCACCAATATTAGCAAAAACATCATCGACTAATTTACGCTTATCTTTATACATATTTTGTGCAGACTCAACATCATGTTCAAAATTTAGTACATCGCTTATCCCTGATTCACATACTGTGACAAACTCATTTAGTTCTATTTTTTGCATAATACTTTATAATAAATTTTATCTATTACTATAATAATAGATTTAACATTATAAAACAAGAATGAAAAAATATCATTGACTATTCTAGAATTTATCTCTATTATAGAATTTAATGTGTAAAAGTGATATAGTATCAATATGCCAACATTAGCAATCAACAAACGAGCAAAATTTGATTATGAGCTTCTTGAAAAATATGAGGCTGGTTTAGTATTGTTCGGACATGAGGTTAAATCTATCAAGACTGGGCATATTTCACTCAAAGGCGCATTTGTAACAATTCACAATAATGAGCTGTATCTAACCAATGCTCTAGTGCCATTGTATCAACATGCTGGAAATATAAAAGACTATGATCCAAATCGATCTAGGAAACTACTCGTTAAAAAAAGTGAAATTCGCTCACTCATAGGTAAAAAAGCTCAGGCCGGCTTGACAATGGTACCGATTCGTGTTTATACTAAGAAGAACCTCCTCAAGTTGCAATTTGCACTTGCTAAAGGAAAATCTAAATACGACAAGCGTAACACTATCAAAAAACGTGAAACTGATAGAAATATAGCTCGTGTTTTACATAGTTCATAAACAATTGGGGATGATTAGCTTTCGACAGTTTGTCGTTTGTTGATATGCACGCCGAGCACGTATGTTTATTCTCGTAAAACTAATGTACATTTTGATTTAAGTGCAAACTTTATCAATAAAGCAAAAGTAGCATTTGCTAACGCATTTGCACCATCTTTTGCACCGACTCTCGCGTAATAAACGCCTGAGCCATCACACGAACTGAGCGTCTCATAAGTTCACTGTGGTGTCATATTTTTGAGACTCGCTTTTTATTGGTATCTTTGACGATAATTAGTTAAACTTCAAAGATAGATTAATAGATCTTTTGACTGTTTTGCTACTATTAATTGAACTTGTCTTTTTGCAAAGACATGCAAAACATGTCCAAGCGTGTGAAGAGTATTACCAGATAGACAAATTTGGACGTGGGTGCAATTCCCACCATCTCCACAATTTTTTAGTATGTTAGTATATTAGTTAGCAGTGAGTAGTTTTTTAAACTAATCACGACTCGTAAATGTACTAATCTACTACTTACTAATATACTAATACACTAGAATATATGCGTAGAAGATTTCGAAGAAAACCTAGGAAAACAAGTAGAGCCCCACAAATGCGTGCAAATGGACGTGTTTTTGCTGATCCTATTATCTTAATAGACCACGATGGTGAGCATGTCGGGGAAACGCCTCTAGCTGAAGCTCTCGCAATAGCAGAGGGAGCTGGACTGGATTTGGTTGAAGTATCTCCAAAGGCACGCCCGCCTGTGTGCAAAATTCTTGATTATGGCAAATTTCAATACACTCAACAAAAACAACACCGACAAAGTCAAGCTGCTCAAAAAACTGTTAGCACTAAAGGTGTTCGTATAGGACTGCGTACAGATACTCATGATTTAGAGTTTAAGAAAAAACAAGCAGAAAAATTTTTATCAAAAGGAAATAAAGTAAAGGTAGAAATAATACTCCGAGGACGTGAAAAAGCACATCAAGGTCTAGCTAGAGAAAATATGGTAGAATTTCTAAAAACATTAGAAGTTCCATTTCGTACAGAAGAGGATATCAAGAAATTCCCTGGAGGTTTCAACACAATTATCGCACCAGAATAACATTTGACAAAATACCATAATTCATATAGAATTTACCAACAGTTAATGAATTACATGACAACACAGTTTTTGCTGTGATTATTATATTTATTTAGGAAAAATTATGCCAAAGAGAAAATCAAACAGAGCACTTATGAAAAAAATTAAAATTTCCAAAAATGGAAAAGTAAAACGTCGCTCAACAGGTCAAAATCATTTCAATGGCAAAGAATCCGGAAACAAGACTCGTAGCAAACGAAGTGATAAGCGACTTTTCAAGACAGATGAAAAAAATGTCCTAAAAGCATTAGTTTAAACTTTTAACTTTATAACTTTTAATTAAATTATGGCAAGAGTAAAGCGTGGAGTAGCTGCTAGTAAACGCAGAAAGAATCTCCTAAAACTTACAAAAGGATTTAAATGGCGTCGTAGCACACATTACCGTGCAGCGAAAGAAGCTGTGATGAAAGCAGGTAAATACAAATACCGCGATAGACGTACTAAAAAACGTACAATGCGAAACTTATGGGTACTACGTTTGAATAATGCATTGCGTTTGCATGATGAAAAATATTCAATATTCATCAATAAGATGAAGAAAGGAAATATTGAACTAGACAGAAAAGTGCTCTCAGAATTAGCAATGGAGAATCATAAAACATTTGAGTTGCTAATAAAAGAAATCAAATAGCACAAATTACACTAATAAAAACACACCTCTGAGTAGGTGTGTTTTTATTAATCCTTATATATGATTATGTTGATCTCATACTAGCTTACTGCACTACCACTTGAACATGTCTCACAACTTTGTTGTAAGACTTGTCATATGCACGAACCTCCATATCATATGTACCCACTGGTGTGTCTTACGGAATTACGAAAGCAACACTGGTTGAACTTTTTTTCTTATGATGTGGGGGTTTAATTTTATGTTTTTTACCTCTAAAATACACTTTAAATTTTTTAAGTTTATAATCATCATATGCAGTTAGACTTATAGATTGTCCTGCTTTTACAAAATATTTATCCTTCAAGCCTACAAACTCTGGATCTTCATTATCAACTGTTATTTTATATGACCCTATGGTATCAACCCTATCTCCATACTTGTCATAAAACTCAAACTTAACTTTCCACGTACCATTTTTATCAAATTTCACTTTCTCTTTCCAATTTCCATCCACATCTATATCAGTTTCATCTTTGACTTTATGACTGCCTCTCCGACCTTTAATGATAACCTTTCCTCCTATCAAATCCTTATCAGCTTGGCCTCCAAATTTAATCTCTTTTCTTTTGCTATATAACTTAGCACGCTTAGATAATTTAAAGTTTTTTAATTTCCCTTTTAGTGTAAGTGCTGGCTTTTCCACTGCTACATCTCCATCCTCATAATCTTTGACTGTCTTAAAAGAAATAACTTCATCTCCACCATTAACATTACCTTCATCATCCTCACATTTAATATAAAATTTATATTGTTTCTCAAGTTCTATATTAATTTTAGAACTGTGCTCTTTTGCATTTGTTTTTTCAAAAGATATCATTTCATCAAAGTTCGTATCTTTACTAGTACCATAATGACATTCTGATTTTTCATCAGTAGTGAGTGAGAGCTCAACTATTCCTGTATTATCTTTTAGCTCCACATCATTTGACGGTGATAGATTATTACGTCTAGGACCAGACTCATCAATAACTGTAAGAGTACCCAAATTATTATTCGTTATACTTGATCCTGCACCATTTTGTACAATGGCCCCAATCTTCCATGCTCCTAATTCAGAGCCCTTCGGTAAAATGATATGACCTCCCATATCAGCATTAACAACCTCACTAGACGGTGAAGTAAGGTGCCGATGTATAGTATGCGCACCTGAACCATAATCTACGCCACTCACAGAAATCAGAACTTCTCCAGAATCTTGTGTTACGTCAATACTTTGTGGACTAACTGCATTAAGTTCAATACTTGGCGGCGTTATATCCCTAACTTGAATTATACCACCTAATGGTCCACTATCTCTATGAAAAGTCATGTATGAGGTCTGACCAGGCTGTGGATGATACACAACTCTCGTCTCAACTCGTATATTAGCAACGCGCACAACTTTACCAAACATATTTTCATTAACATTACATGAGAACCCATTCTGATTACCTTGTCCACTATTACACGACACATCACCCTGATTATCAGCAAATGTTACATGCACACCTGCAAGGGAACCAACTGGACCACCAGTATCTGTTATTGTATGATTAGCCATGATTAACGTTGTAACATTTTGTGTTTGGTCTCGTAAATTTGCTACTATCACTTGTGCAGAGGTTGCTTCATATATGGCATCACATGAATACGCCATAAAAAAAGAGCCTCCAAAAACAAATATAATTCCTACTAAATATTTTTTCATAACTCTACTTTTTAATATTTATATTACCCATAATTCTTTATTTTTATATTATTTTTTATTTTTATCATGTTTTGTAATAACATCCCTTGTGAGTCGTATGATTGCGTGAAATGGTAGCCAGAGCCACAATGTTCGCTCAATCCATATTCCCATTATATTATTGATATTTGTATATTTTGGATTTGCCATTTTTGTTAATAATTAGTTATTAATGGTTAATGGTTAATGGTTAACATACAATTAAAATAATCAATTATACTTCACCTTATCAATCAACTCATACATGGCTACTCCTGCTGCCACTGAAACATTTAATGATTTTTTTTGTCCTCTCATCGGTATGTCTATCATTATATCACAAAGTGAAAGAGTATGCTCATCAATTCCCACTGGCTCATTTCCTAAAACTAAAGCAACGCTATTTTCTGGTGTAAATACCTTAAAATCAATACTATCACCACCCTGTTCCAACGCTACCACAGCAACATTATCTTTTTTGAATTTTGTAATTATGTCATCAATTTTCTCATATCTAGACCATTCTACTAGTTCATGTGCTCCAAGTGCCACTTTAATAATTTTGCGTTGTGGTTTGGAAGCATAGATTTCTGTACCATCTGGCGGAGTCGGAGTATACCCTGTGAAATACACATGATCCACACCAGCACCATCGGCTGTGCGTAAAATAGCACCCACATTGTGAGCACTTCTGATATTGTGCAATATTAAATAAAATTTATTTTTTTGATTCATAAAAATATACAAAACTATACTATATGCTATAATATAAGCATTAAATACATAACAAGTAAAGAATTTATGTCTGAAATTACACAAAAATTTAATGACCTAGTTGAGCAAAGTGATTTGTCTCCTGAAGAGCAATCGACTATGTTGACTTTTTTTGCAGACTCTCCAGAACAGGAAATAGAAAATATCTACGCAACTATCCATACCAACCCTGAAATGCTTACAAGTCTATGGCGTACTCTATATGCAAAAGTTGTATTTTTGAAGCTACTAGCCAAGGTGGACACATTATCTACCGAAGCTAAAGAAGACATAACACGCAAAATATCTGAAATGAGCGATGAAGCATTTGTAGTTTTTTTACAAACATTGACTGGTGTTGAAAATGCTGAGAGTGAAATGAGTGAAGTTATTGCGAGCTATACAAAAATACACGATGAAATAATAAACTCAACAAAAGAGCTTTCGAAAAAATCATAACTAATAACCTAATTTTGAAAATATGGATTTTGAAAATATACAAAATGCGCAAGAAAATCAAGATCAGCCTACTGCTGAAGTATCTGAACAAATGAAAACAATTGATGCAATGACTAATGATCAAGATGCAGCTGTAGTCAGCACTATCGAGGATTTCAAGGATGGTAACACTATAAAAATACCACGAGAAAAACGAGGCATCATGCAAAATTTAACTGAGCAAGTAAAGAAAAATAAATTAGTAAAGGCTGCTGCTTTTGCTCTAACTTTATCTGCAGCTGCGCCCGCTTTTTCACAAGATGTTGGCAAATCTATTGACTTAGAACCTAACAATGGTACCCTAACCACAACACTACGAGCAATAGAGTCTGGCAAAAAAGCTGCCATTGATTCGCAAGAGCACTTACGAGAAAATGACGACTCTTATATAACTAAATCTGGACGTATTGTACTTAAAGAACCTTCAAGTGAACGTGAGCGCATCTTTGACGGACTAAAAACTGTTACTTTCAATGGAAGGATAAATGGCTTAACACAAGGACAACTCATGCAAGACACACTAAATAATATGCCCACTCCTAAAAAATATTTACCGGGAGTCACTATAAACGGAGGACCTGCCTATGAAATAGCTCCAGGAGTTTATGGTAATGAACATAGTATACATACTGATGGAGTATCCGTAGGCACTGTAACCATTGAATAACTCATCTGCCCTATATTCACAGCACCTCAATACGGTAAAAATTAAATTAAAATAGTATTTTGTAATACTAATATTATATGCTCACCTTTTTTAACTGTGTCCTTAACTCTTTGTAGTTTGGCACAGTTCTTTCTACAAGTTGCCAAAAATCTTTTGAATGATTCATTTCTTTCAAATGACACAGCTCGTGTGCTACCACATATTCTCGAAGCTCATTTGATAAGCACATCAATTTACAGTTAAAATTCAGATTACCCTCTGAACTACAACTTCCCCATCTAGTTTTTTGATGACGAATTGA
>JAUZSW010880990.1:0-10411 GCA_034780735.1 Hyalogyrina grasslei
CTCTCAATAAATTCAGAATGAATAACAACATTACGTTGCTGACCTGAATAGGTAATCAAATCGGGTAAACGTTCACAATTTTGCAAATCTTTTGACCTTATAATACCGCAACTTGCAATGGCGGCTGACTCATCACCTGGTTTAGCGTTGGGGTCTTTTCGTTCACTACAAAACGATCCGTAAAACCAACCATCTTCGTGTTTTATTACCCTTAAATCATAAATATTTGTATCAGGGTCATCAGTTTCAGGAATAGTTAACGGTCTGTCCCAAAACCTGAAATTATCAATCCCATTTGGACTCTCAGCCACTGCAAAAAATGATTTACGGTCGTTACCCTCAACTCTTACAAACAGCAGATATTTTCCGTTATGTTTTATTGCTCCCGAATTAAAAGCTGCATTATATCCTATACGCTCAATTAAATAAGGATTAGTATTTTCATTTAAATCAAACCTCCAATGAATAGGAATATGATCGCTTGTTAATATAGGAAGTTCATATCTATTGTACAATCCGTTATATCTAACACCCTCTTCAATAGGTCTATTCTCTCTTGTAATTAAAGACTCATAATCTTTTTTGACTTGAGTAAGTTTTTCTTGAAATGTTTTGGTAGCCATGTATTTATGTT
Organism: Hyalogyrina grasslei; assembly: GCA_034780735.1. Taxonomy (NCBI): domain Eukaryota; kingdom Metazoa; phylum Mollusca; class Gastropoda; family Hyalogyrinidae; genus Hyalogyrina; species Hyalogyrina grasslei. The sequence continues at coordinate 635 of JAUZSW010880990.1, forward strand.
TTTCAAATTTAATTCTGAAGTTAAAAACTAAAATATAGTAATTTAAGCTAATTTTTAAAGTATTTAATATATTATATATTGCCCTGTAAATCAATTAAAAACATCATTTTCATAAGCTGTGACAGATTTAATTAATTTTAAATACTATTTTATTTCAATTATAGAATTAGCCTCAACAATAATATTCTTAGCAAGTTTAAATGAATATTTTTTATCATTAACTGTAGTTTTTGCTTCACCTATTTTATCATCAATAAAAATTTTTGGTTTTTGTGATGAAAGATTTACATTATCAATACTTATGGATTTTAATTCCATCTTTCCCGAAAGAACTGTTATTGTAATAGAGCCATTATCGTATCTAAAATTTGCCAAACCATTGCCATGAGAAAACAGTAGTGTGTAATTATTTTTATTCAACTTTGGCGAGAATGAGTAGTTGCCACAATTAATACCTAATCCTAAATACGAATGAAGTATTGACCATGCCGACATTGGACGATAATAATGCCCACCAAACTCTTGATGATCCCAATACAAACCTGCTTTTCTGTACCTTGAATCTACACTATTTATTATCTCTTCGCCCTCTTTAATAAAATCTTCATAAATTAAAAAAGATGCAAAAGCTAACTCAACACCTGTCCAACAAGTATTTGCCTGATCAACCCATAAGTCAGATTTTTCAATTGGGAACATATCAGGATATTCAGGCCATGAACAGTTTCGTAAACCAAAATTATCAATAAATGAGTAATCAAGAATTGACTGTAAAGCTGTATCGATATTATTTTTGTCAAATAGATATCCCAAATTACTCTGATTTGCTACCCATTGTCCGATAATCTGGTCGGTTAAAATTCCATTATCAACACCATTTTCACCAGTGTAATCATTATATAAACTGTAGTATTTTCCGTTCCAGAGTTTTGTATCCATAAGTTCTGAACCATTGACAAGAATCTGTTGTGCCATTTTCATTGTCTTTTTATCATTCAAATCGCTTGATGCTCTCGTAACAGATGCCATTGCCGCCATCCATTGCGATTGAATATATGACGACATTCCATACATAGGAAAATTATCGTAACTACACATAATCCCTTGCATATCGGGCATTTGATTGCCATTTAAATCGCGTTTTGACAGTATATAATCCATCCCCTTTTTTATAGATGGCCACATCTCTTTCAGATACTCAATATCATTGGTCATAAAATAGTCGCGTAGCACTATTTTTATGTAGTTGGGAACCAAATCAATTCTATCATAAACACCCCATGTTCCATTCATCGACTTGGTGAGATCAAAGCCTAAACCATGATTTATTTCACCATCTTTTCCTTGTATATTTTTATGCTGACGCATCATGTTTTTTTCAAGATCCGGAAAAAGCGCAACTATTGATGAAGATGCATAAAGTGAAACATCCATTGTGGCATTTGGCCCCCATGTCTGGCTAGGTGAAAGACCTTCTCTAATGGCAAAATAACTCTCTTTTGTAAAAGTTGAACTTGATGAAAAAGTATTAAATTGAGAGTTAACTTGATTTAAAACAAATTGAGGTAAGCTGCTATTAAAAAAGTCAGAATGGAATTTATTTGTCTTTTTGGTCAATAAACTCTTCTCTCCTATCATATAGCTAGCAACATTATTTGCTGAACTAAAAAAGTTGTTGTAATAGTGACCTTGATTAACTGTTTTTTTAATATTCAGGCTGTAATCTTTTTTATTGTATGAAGGCTTACTATCAATAGCTCCATAGTTGTTCGGAAAGTACCATGAAAACAGAAAAGAGTGTGTGAATTTCTCATTACGCATTAATTTTTTACTAATACCAATGGAACTAAAACAACGCTGATCGTGGTTAATACCATAATTTGCAATTTCACTACCTTCAATAATTTTATTTCTATTTTCTGTATCATTAATATCTTCAAATTTTTTAGACACCAATAGTTTTTCATAATACGGATGCTTATGCTCCCAACCCAAATAGTATGACGATTCATCTGATATTGAGAAAAGCCCCATCTCTCCCCACGAACTTGAAGTGGTGTCCATTCCTTTACAAGTCATTGAAAAACCTTTGTAGTTGTTATTACTATACTCTTTTGTTAAAAATCTTTTATCAGTTATATCGTAACCAACTAAATTTCTTAAACTGCCTACTAAAAAAACATCAACAGGTTTACTGCTTTTTGATTCAATAGTGTAGTTAAAATAAATACCCGGCAGTGATGAATTTTTTGAATCGTGTGGTATAAACGGAGAAAAGACTTCCAAAGTTATATCAAATGGCATATCGGGGTCGGTAAATTTAAGATTAGTAAATGGGTAAGTTGCCTGATACTCTATTTTATCAACAGATGACATCCATGGATAGTAATAGATTATTCCCTGCAGAGCTCCTTCAGACAGATTATTATTTAATTGAAGAAGTTTTATCTGTTGCTTTTCACCTTCAACCTGATAGCGAACTATAAAAAACAGATACGAATCTTCATCACTAGTACGAGGGTATGATTTTATTGTAAGTGGTTCGCCTGTGCTTAATGGCCAATTATTAAATATTGACCAATTATAGAACTGTCCGTCTTTTCGCAATTCAATTGAGCCTGTTCCTAATCCTCCATGAGCAATTCCACTTCTTACACGATTAGCATTAGTATACAATTCAACTATTGGACTATAATTAATAGCTTGCGAAAATGTATAAATTGCAACAAGTTGAAAGGTAAAATATAATACACCTATTTTTATAATTCTCATTTTTTTATTTTACTGATTCTTTGCGAGTCAAAATTATTCAAACAAGGGTATATGTTAGTTCAATATATTTCTTTTCAGGTTCAATATTTTAGTTTTTACTCATTATTATCAGCATTTGTAATGTATTTAATCCACTCAGTACATCTGTCAATCCAACCAGACAAATAGCCTCTACCAACAGCAAGAGAAAAACCATGTTCCCCATAAGGATAGATATGCATTTCAGCCAAAATATTTTGCTTTACCAACGCGCGGTAATACACTAGACTATTCTCAACAGGTACTGCACCATCATCGGTTGAGTGTACAATAAATGCGGGTGGTGTATTTTTTGTCACCTGCAATTCGCTTGAGAAGTAATTAATTAACTCTTGCGATGGGTTTTTACCTAAAAGGGCATCTTTTGAGCCTGAATGGGTTAAACTATCATTAAACGAGATTACCGGATAAATTAGTATTGAAAAATCAGGCCGGCAACTCATTTGCTCTATAGAATCAGCGCTATTTACATTTCCACCATCAAAATGAGTTGATAAAGTTGAAGCCAAATGACCACCGGCAGAAAACCCCATAATCCCTATCTTACTCTTATAAATATTCCACTTTTGTGAATTAAAACGAACCATTCTCATGGCGCGTTGTGCATCTAAAAGGGGCGATTTATATCTTACAATACTATTACCCGATGTTGGTAATCGGTATTTTAATACAATTGCTGCTATTCCTTTTGTATTTAAAGCTTTAGCAATATCAGAACCTTCCCAATCGTATGCTAAAACCCAGTACCCACCACCGGGACATATAATAACTGCCTCGCCTGTTGCATTCTTTCTTGATGGTAAAAAAACTGCAATATCAGGGTTTTGAATATTTTTTACTAATACAATATCTGATGTATCATACTGCTCTGTTTCATTGCTTTCAATTAGGTTTGGAATATTTTTGTTCCATAAAGGAATTATAAAATTCTGTGCATCTGTATATTTTGATGCAAGAATAACTAGTAGAAATATAATGTTAAAAAGTTTCATGTATTTTATTTTTAGGCCATTATCGAATTAAGATAATTAAGTTTTCAGATTGAGTTATCATAGTATTATGGGCAACTCCAACCAATTTTATTAATCTTCAGAATCAACAACAAGTACCCAATCTTCATTGTTATTTTTTGAAGGCGCAGTAAAACTTAAAACAATTGATTCAGAGGCAATTTTTTGTTTTTTTGTAAATTCGCCGTTTCTAGGATTAAACCATCTAAAAAAGATATTTTTACCTGATAATTTTTTCTTTGATATTCTTACAGGTTGCACCCTTGGATTATACAGTAGTATAGAGCGATGATCTTTTGTAATAAGTGAAGCCTGAAAATCAGAGCAAACACTCCAATTGTTTGCAATAACTGAATTGTCAGGCAATAAATTATTAATACCATAAATATCTATAACTTTTTTTAGGTATTGCATCTGTTTGCCTCCCGGGCTTTCCATCGATTTTTTCCATGAATGTTTAACAGCTAAGGGTGAATACCTGCCCTCTTGCCAAAAACACCAAACACTACCATTACCGTAAGTTGTTCCTGCTGCTCCGGTAAAAACCGACCAATAAGCCGATAACCGAACATCATAGTCGTTAAAATATCCATATGGTGTTAACGAATCATCCATACAATATGAATTTTCTGCATAATTATCATCAAGTTTTACCTCCCAAAATTTAACAGGAATATCCTCATAATGAGGTTCGCCATCAATAAATGGTTTATACGGTTTTACACCGTTGTTATTCAACGAATACAAAAATGTTGGTTCATCGCGGTGCGCATGACCACTCTGTGCCATATGAAAATCTATCCAATTTTCATTCTGAAAAAATGTTAATGAAGTATTGTCGCCTCCCGGGTGAAATGTTATTAAATGTTTACCATTATCACCGGCTTTCAAACCTAAAGCCATCTGTTTTATTGTCTCAAAATGGTTCTGTGTTGTTGGAATTCTATCACCACCCAATATCCAAACAACATTCCATTGGTCTTTGTATCTTTTACCTAAGAAATCTGCATAACGGAAAGCACTTTCGGGTGTGAAAAGCGAGTCCTCAGCCCAATATCTACCCCACGTTGGTAGAATAGCCATATACATATCTAGACTTGCAGCTTTACTTACAATGTAATCAACATACTCAAAATATTTTTCATTTGGCTTATCAATATTATTATCTATTAATGGTAAGTCACCCTGTTGATTAGGTTCTGTTAATCCGTTTAATTCAGCTAAAATTACAGCTTGAATAACGTTAAATCCTTGAGCTTTTCGAGTTTCCAAATAATAGTCTGCATCTTTTATATCCAATCTGTGAAACAACTCCCAAGCGGTATCACCCAGCCAAAAAAATTGTGTTCCGTCGGCAAGTTCAAGAGTATGACCATCTGCAGAAACTTGCATTATTTTGTCATCACTCTTATTAATACTATTGCATGAAATTGTAACAGCTATTAATAACAACAGACATATTTTAATTCTATTCATAATTATATAGTTTATTTACTAATGTGAAAGTAGTTGATACAATTTGCTTAGTATTCCTATATTTTACTTTTTGGGTTTGTTATTTTGAATGTATCTTACTATATAACAATAGATACTGTGTTAAAATAATTAACTTCTTAAGTAATATAGCTTACCAATGTGGAAATAAAAAGGTGAACTTTTGTATATGGATTTTATCTCTTTAATAAGTATTTATGAGAAAATTAAAAATTATATCCCCCCAGTATAAAACCATAGTTTTTATACTGTTTATTGGCTTATTGTCATGCAACCAAAAAGATAACACCTCTAAATTATTTATTATAGCTAATTTTAATACAACTATTAACAAACTACAACCCGGCGACACTTTATTTATACCATCAGGTCACTATAAATTTAAAAGACCAATATTTATATCCGTTTCCGGAAAACAGGACTCAATTATTGTTATTAAGGGTGACACTTCAGGTGGTACAATCCTTGATTTTACAAACTCAAAAAATAGATTATATAACGAGTATCCTTATACATCGGGTTCAGTTATGTTTGATAATTCTGAATATATTAAATTTCAAAACATGACTGTAATCAATAACCATCAAGCAGGTATAAATATTAATAAGAGCAATAATATTGAGATTGCAAATTGCATTATTGAGAATAGTTTTGCTTCGGGAATATCGGCATGGCAAGGCACAAAGCATATAAATATTTTGCGCAATACTGTTATTAATGCCAACAATTCTAAATTAAGTATTAAAGAGTTTACAGGTAATCAGCCTCCACACGAGGCAATAAGCATAGCCGGGACACACTATTTTGAGGTTGCCTACAACCTTGTTAAAGAGTGCAAAAAAGAGGGAATTGATGTTAAAGAGACATCGGCACACGGAACTGTACACCATAACTACATTACAGATTGTGACAGACAAGGACTATATGTTGATTCGTGGTTTGGTGTATTAGAGGATATTGAGTTTTATAATAATGTTGTTACCAATTGCGAAGTTGGATTTGCTGTTTCTACTGAAGATGGTTCAACTACTAAAAATATAAGATTCCACCACAATTTACTCTTTAAAAATCGGGGTACAGGTATATATTTTTCAAAATGGGGGAAAGATAATCCACGTACCAATATTAGTATTATTAACAATACAATATACCATAATGGGCATCATAAACCACACGACAGCTTTGATTATTACTGGCTTTGTGGTGGTTGCTATATCTATTCAAAGAATTTAAACAGTGTAAAAATCGAAAAAAATATTTTTGCTGAAAATTATCCTTTTGAGATTGGTGTGTCGGGAAAATATTCTGAGAATGAACTGAATAGCAAGAGCATTGTTATTAATAAAAATCTTATTTTCAATAAATATGAATTAACCAAACCAATCTATCTGCGTGAATGGACAAAGGATACCGTTAGAATTTCTCACGGTAGTGAAGTTGTCTATTCAAACCCACAATTTATTAATGTTAATAGTGATGATTATAGATTAAATGTAAAAGATTCTGTTTTATTTAACTTTGGAGCATTTCCATTAGGCATAAATGATAATGATTATTATTGGTGGAAAACATTAAACTAAAATTGAACTGATAATTTTTACAATTATAACATTTTAAATATGAATAACATAGACTTTAATAAAGAGATAAATAGCCTGAATTACGGTAAACTTAAAAATCTTAAAGTTATTGATTCATTAGACAGAGAGATAGAGTTCACAAAAACATATATAAAATATAAAAATGAGTTACCTTATATTTTAGAGGCAGAATGTCTGCGTAAGCAAGCATCACTGATAATGTCAGACATTCAAGAGAATGACTATTTTGCAGGTACTCTTAACAGAATGTATGTTGGTATTGACCCTGAAAGAGGTGATTTGACCGAAGCTGCATTCTTTTGCAGTTTTGAGATTCTTAAGGAAGAACTACTAAACTTAAACACACCAAATAACATAAAAGATGATATTCATTTTTTAGTTGAGTACTGGAAAAATGAAGCTACCTACTTCAAATGCCGGAACGCTTTTCCTGAGCATATTCAAAAGGGAATTCCCAACGATAATTACTATAAAGCAGAGCAAATATCATATCCTATGTACGGACTGGGTGGTCCTGCTCTTGATTTTAAGAAGCTTATAAAGTTAGGTATTCCCGGCTTAAAAGGACTTATCGAAAAACGTAAAGAGAGAGCAAAAAAAGATGGTGAAAAAGATTTATCATTTTATGATGCAATGATTATAGCATTAGATGTTTTTATTGAAACAGCTGAAAGATATGCCAAACAAGCTTTAAGTATAGCAAATATAACTCATGACAACAAAATAAAAAAAAATCAACTACAAATTGCTGATAGCTTAATACATATCACAAAAAACAGACCTGAAACATATCATCAAGGTCTTCAGCTAACATGGCTGTACAGCCTGTTATCATTAGTGAAAAATTATGGCAGAATGGATGTCTATATGGGCGATTTATTGGCTAATGATTTACAAAGAAGTAGAATTACCGAACAAGATGCCCTTGATATAACAGTTGGACTTTGGTACAAAATTATTGAGCGTGGTGACTTTTTTAACAATCGTATTATTATTGGAGGAGCAGGACGACGCAACGAAAAGAATGCCGATAAATTTGCTATGCTTGCACTTGAAGCTCAAAAAATAGTTAATCATGCAATTCCTCAACTTAGCGTAAGATGGTACGATGGTATGGATGAAAATATTTGGGACAAATCGTTTGAAGTGTTGGCTACAGGCTCTACTATGCCTATTATTTATAACGATGATACCAATATAAATGGAATGATGAAAGCCATGTCAGTTCCTTTTCATGAAGCTGAAGATTATGGGTTTTATGGCTGTGGCGAGTTTTTAATTGACCACAGAGCTGTAGCATCGCCCGATGCAGGAATAAATATCTTAAAAGCTCTTGATGTTACTTTGAGAAATGGTATTGACAGCTTTTCAGGCAAACAAATAGGTTTAGATTTGGGTAATCTAACAACGTTTAAAACATTTAATGAATTGAAATATGCAGTAATTCGTCAAATCGAATATCAAATATCAATGTTAGCCGATGTTCAGTCAATTGTTTATCGTGAAACAGGCAAAGTTGCATCGTTTCCGTTTTTAAGTATACTGTATGATGACTGTATTGAACAAGGTAAACCACTCTTAGCCGGTGGAGTTCGTTATTTAGGTGGAACAGTTGAATCGTTTGGAAATAACTCAACTACCGATTCTCTTTTTGCAATAAAAAAATTAGTTTACGACAATAATATAATATCATCCAAACGTATGCTGGAGTGCTTAAACAAAAACTTTGAAGGTTGTGAAAAAGAGAGAAAACTGATGCTTAATATTCCAAAATATGGAAATGACAGTGATGAGGTTGACAATTTTGCAAAATGGTTTAACGAAACTATATTTAAAATAACTCAGCGTCAAAGAGACTATACTCCTTTAGATAGCTTTTTAATTGTTTTGGTGAATAATGGCGATAGTGTATTGTTTGGAAAAGCAACAGGAGCTTCAGCAGATGGTCGTAAAAGTGGTAAGCCGGTTACAAATGGGAATCAACCAACTGCTGGATACGACACTAATGGAGCTACAGCTCTGCTAAATTCAATGTCAAAACTATCTCCCGATTACCATGCAGGCATCACCAATAATATTAAGTTTAGCCGAACAACACTGCAACAAAACAGCGAACAGGTTAAGGCTCTTATTAAAGGGTATTTCATGAAAGGTGGGACCCAAATTATGATTACTTCAACCGATAAAGGCGAATTGGAAAAAGCTCAAAAAGAACCCGGAAAGTATAATCATATTTTTGTTAGAGTTGGTGGGTATAGTGAACGTTTTGTTAATCTATCAAAGGGTGTGCAACAAGAGATTATTAAGAGAACACTATATTCATAGAACAAAGTTATTCCATATAAAATATCAAATTTATGTGCCATAATATTATCTATTCACAAATTTGTACTGTATGATGAACCCGGTATCCGAATAACCATTTTTTCAAAGAGTTATCTGCTAAAATGCCAATGGTGTCATAACCCGGAATATATAAGCCATAAAAAAGAAATTGTTTTTTTTAAAAGTAAATATATGCATTGTGGTGCATAGGTTGATACGTGTACTTACGGTGCACATTCAATAACAAACAAGAATAGTGATTTAGAAAAATTCACATCCCTTCCATATCACAATATAGCAAGCGATAAATGCAAATGCATATGGGTATAAGAATTTGTTGCTAAATACTAAAACACCAACAAAAAGTTAAATACAATTCTTTTTAAAACAGGGTTTGAAAAAAGTGATTATTGGATAGTAAGGACTACGGATATAAAATCAAAAAACACGAGGTATGAGTTGGATAAAATTTATTTTCATCGATGCAGGCATTGATGAGTTAAACCCATTGGTGGGATTAAAATAAAATAACTAAC
>JAUZSW010882101.1:0-10405 GCA_034780735.1 Hyalogyrina grasslei
AAATCTTTTAAACCCACAAAAAGAAACTGTATATTTGCCAATAATTGACAAGTCGAAAGAAAGACAATGAAGAAATTAGGACAAGAACTAAGAAAAATAAGAGAAAGCAAAAATATCTTGCTTCGGCAAGTTGCATCCTATCTTGAAATTGACACTGCTATGATTAGTAAAATGGAGAGAGGAGAACGAAGACTTAATAGATTTCAAGTTATTAAACTTGCTAAGTATTATAATGTTTCTAAAGAAAGATTATTGACTTTGTGGGTTTGTGACAGAGTATTAGACGTAGTTGAAAACGAACCTTTTGCACGTAAAGGAATGCAGAAGGCTTTAAAAACATTAGAAGTTTAAAAATATGCGAGCAAAACCTTTTTTAAAATGGGCAGGTGGAAAAACCCAATTGATTGAACAAATCAAAGAACAACTTCCAAATAATATTAAGGCAAATGAATTTACATATATTGAACCATTTATAGGAAGTGGTGCTGTATTATTTTGGATGTTAGAACATTTCCCAAATATGAGAAATGCGATCATCAACGATATTAATCAAGACCTTACAAATTCTTACTTAACAATTAAGTATAATGTTCAAAACTTAATTCCCATTTTAAAAAAATGGGAAATTGAATATCATAGTATTTCTGAAAATCAAGAAAAAAAGAAAGAATATTATTACGAAAAACGAAATTTGTTTAATTCAAGAAATTCCGATCAAACAACACAAAGTGCTTTATTTATTTTCTTAAACAGAACTTGTTTTAATGGACTTTATAGAGTAAATCGTAAAAATGAATTCAATGTGCCTATTGGAAGTTACAAAACACCTCAGATTTGTAACGAAGAAAATCTAATCGCTGTTTCAGAAGTTTTACAGAAAGTTGAAATTTTAAACGGAGATTTTTCTGAAACATTAAAATATGCAGATAAAAATACATTCTTCTATTTTGATCCACCATACAAACCATTAAACGAAACATCAAGTTTTAATTCGTATGCAAAAGAGGAATTTAACGATAACGAGCAAATCAGGTTAAAAAGATTTTGCGAAGAATTAAACAGAAAAGGACATCAATGGATACTTAGTAATTCTGATGTAAAAGGAAAAGATCCTCAAAACAACTTTTTTGATGATTTGTATGCTTCTTTTAGAATTCTTCGTGTAAATGCACGAAGAAGCATAAATGCTAACCCAACTAAACGTGGTCAATTAACAGAGTTGTTGATTACAAATTAAGTTCAACAATAGGTAAATCCTCAATAAAATATTTACATCGAATAATTTCGATATACTCAAAAACATCTTTATTTTTTGGATTGTCAAACCAATCGTTTAATACGTAATAGTATTCGACATCTATATGTTTTAACTTTTTAAAAACGTAAATAAAATTCACGTTTTTTATTTAGTCTCAAATCTTATATAAAACAATGTTCATAGCACGTTCAAGAGATTTTTTCAATTTTTTAGTCGTTACTTTTTTTACAGTTTGTTGAATGTTTTTCAGTTCAATATTTTTTGATAGTTGGTATTCAGATGGTTACATTTTAATAAAAAGCAATTAAGCAAAATGCAAATCATCTGATATTCAAATATATACGCTTTAGTTTTTCAAAAAGTTAAACAAAATTTAAAGTTTTTAATTTTTACGAAACTAGTAGAGTGTTCATAAATTAACATATTAATTTAAAGATATTTCATCCATTTTATATTTCCATCTAAAAACAACAGGCTCTTGATTTATCTCTTCAATACCTTTGTATATTCTTTTAATTAATTCCTCCTTACTATCCACTCTTATATGTCTTAAAAAGCTTCTTGTTATTTTACTGAAAAACATTTCTATCATATTCAGCCATGAACCATGTTTAGGCGTAAATACAAACTCAAACCTATCTGGAATTGTTTTTAAGAACGCTCTTGTTTCTTTTGATATATGAGATGAATGATTATCCAAAACAACTCTTATTTTCCATTCTTTGGGATAATTTTTATCTAACTCTTTTAAAAATTCAATAAATTCCTTACTTCTATGTCGGTCTCGAATAATCGGTATTATTTTGCCAGTATGTAAATCAATAGCTGCTAAAAGACTTACTGTTCCAAGTCTTTTGTATTCATAATCTCTACCTATTGAACTGTGAATATTTGGTACTGGTTGTAATTGAGCAGCAATATTTTTTATTGCTTGTATTCCGGGTTTTTCATCATAAGAAACAGTTGTATGTTTATTTGCACATATATTATTATCATTGATAAGGGCTACTTCTTTATAAACATGTAAAATCGATGCCATCTTTGTATCAAATTCAGGATCTTTTTTTTCAAGATAATAACTAATCTTATGAGGTTTGATATTGCTTTTAGATAATACATTATTTAGAAAGCTTTTTCCCGTTTTCAATAAACTCTTATAACCTACAGAAGTGCAATTATTACGTATGTATTTAGCCAGAGCACTGTATGTCCAAGTTTCTGCAGCTAAGTCAAATTTTGTCGGTGATTCGCAAGCTATGGAAATAACCCATGCCCTTGCATCATCTGTTATTTCTGATGGTCTGCCGCTTCGTGGCAAATCTTTTAATGCAGTAATAGGTCCAAACTCGATTGCCTTATCTATAGTTCTTTCAACTAAAGGACGGTTAGTGTTGTATTTACGTACGATTTTTGCAATGGTCTTTCCACAAGAATAGTCTATGATAATTCTTGAACGCTGAACTGTTGATGATGATTCTGTACGACTAACGCTATAAGCTTTCAGTTGCTTCATATCTTCTTTAGATATTCTCAATTGTCTCCTGATTTTTCGTGCCATAAAATAAATTTTGACACAAATATACAATATTATTTAATGAACGTACTACTAGGAACTAATAAAATTGAGATTATAAATCGAAAAACAGATTGGACTCTTGAAGTGATTATTCCTAAAAATGTTTTTAGGTATTCCGACTTGGATGATTTTAGTAGAAAAAAAACTCTTTGTAATTTTTATAAATGCGGAGACAAACAGGCGAAACCACATTTTTTATCGTGGAGTCCTATAAAAGCCAAAGAACCAAATTTTCATTTACCTGAATTCTTTGGTGAATTACATTTTAATTAATTGTCGAACAAATAGTGGCTAATTTTATATGTTATGGAATTACAAAACCAAATATCAGATCAAGTGATGGCATCTCAAATAAAAAATGGAAGCATATCTGCTTTTGATGCTATTTATTATAAATATAATGCACGGATTTATTCTTTTGTTTTGGGAATTATTAAGTCTAAAGATGATGCTAAAGATATTGTTCAGGAAGTATTTATTATTCTTTGGAATAAAAGAGATAATTTAAAAGAACATCTGTCACTTAATTCATTTCTTTTTACAATTGCTCATAATTATACAATAAGTGTAATTAGAAAAAGAGTTAAAGAGCATAATTCTGATTCTGATGTCAACTCAATACAAATTCAGTCTGAAATGAAATCTGATTCAAAACTTGAATATGATGAACTGAAAGAAAAGTTAGATAGAACAGTTGATAAATTATCAAAAAGACAAAAACAGGTTTATACATTAAGTAGAGATCAAGAATTAACTTATAAAGAAATTGCTGTCGATTTAGGAATTTCGGTTAATACGGTTGAAATTCACATGGTTAAAGCCTTAAATTTTATTCGAAATAAATTAAAACATATTGCACTTTTAAGTATCGTTATAATGAATTGCTTGTCTAATAATTTATATATGTAATACATAATACCAGCATGAACATCAATGAGGTTCATGCTCCTTCTTTGACCTGTTTGCGCCAACAGGTAGGAAAGAGACGAAGCTCCACGAAGTTAAAGCACAGAAAACAAGGTCTGCTTTTCAAGAAAGCAAGAGTTTGCCAACTGGACGAATGGAGTTCATAGTCGGGGTCGTTTTTTGAGGGAACACCATATGAATAATAAATGTGGTGAATCAGTCAATAAAATAAAACTTTTTATTGGCAAGGGTAACAGTTTGTGTGAAACTTATTTTGGTCTTTGAACCTTTACTACCTGCCTTGTTGGCAGACAGGTCAAAGACAGAGCTTTCGGGCAAATTCTTAATCGAACTAATTACTACTAATCTATAAATTAAAATTGAAATGAGAAAAAACTACATTTTTTTAAGAGGAAACCTGATTGTATTGGGTTTAGTGTTGTTAGCCGTCGGTATAACAACAAATGTTACAGCTCAACTGCCTCAATCAAACTCTATAATTGGCCATTGGGGTTTAGATGGAGATGGTTCTGATATTTATAATCTTAACAATGGCACAGAAACCGATGATTTGGAGTATGACTTCAATGATTTTAAATTTGGAGTTGCCAGTGGATTGTTTCTTAGCAACATTGACAAAGTAACTTCTATAGCTTTGCCTACTAATATTGCAGAAAAGGATATTCAAACAATATCTTGCTGGTTTAAGTTAAATGGTGATATTATAGATCCTGCTCAGGATTTAAGATTGTTTGGGAAAAGTAATGAAATTAAAGACATCTATTTAAGAGTAGTTTCACCAAATGCTAGCGATGGACACCCCGGTTAAGCAAAAGCTCAGTGGTTGCGACAAAATAGCGCCTACACTTCTGATAATGTTATTGAAAATGACAAATGGTATCATCTAGCCGCTACAATAATTTATGATGGAGAAAAAGCAATTCAATCTCATATTTATATTAATGGAGAACTAGCAGATAAAGGCTCCGGAACATGGGATGGAGAAGCCGGAGCTCCTACAGATTCCGACTCTGATAGTCCCGTATATATTGGTGGAACAGCAACAGGCGGAAATGCCTTTCCTGGATTAATTGATGCAGTAACAATCTGGAAAACACCACTTAATTCAAATGAAATTAAAGAAATTTATGATTATGAAAATACACTGGCATTTACAACAGATTACCTTGAAACGGGGATGGTGGATATAGAGTATTTTAGTCAGGTTTCTTCAACAGGTATCGGAACATTTTCTTTAGATAACGATGTTCCATCTTGGCTGAAAATTGATGAAAGAACCGGTACATTAAGTGGAACACCTACTGAGGCAAGCAATGTTGATGTTACTGTGACACTAAGCAATGGAGCTCAAACTGATGTAGTGACTGATTTTACATTAATTATCAGTCCTGCGGTGGGTATTAATTCTAATATATTTGAAGCTGTAAATATTTACCCCAATCCGGCTAAAGATGTATTAAATATAACAAATGCTTATGGATTTCAATTAACTATTTTTGATGTAACAGGAAAAGAGTTATTTAGCCAAGTAGTGAATTCTGATAATGCTTCGGTTAATACTTCTGAATTACAAGTAGGAATCTACTTTCTAACATTAAATAATGGTATTAATTTCAAATCTATAAAAGTAGTAATAGAATAAGTTTTCTTAATAAGTTTGTTTAGTAACTGTTTTATATAATGTAAGTAAGAACCGAGTTTACGAGTTAAACAAAGTTAAACTTTGTCTTTGATAAGAGAGCACCATAAACAAAGCCGGTCTCGAAATGAACGAGAACTTGCAGAGTTAATAAATGTGGCGTTTTATTAGCAAGTGTACCGCAGTTTTGGTGTTTTCTTGCAGAGACAGGAGGTATTGCTCTTATAACACAGTTGCTAAATACTTATTTAGAGCCAATAGTAAATTTATTACCAATAACTTGAAACCTTGGGAGGTTTCAATTCTTGATACAGATGATATGATTATGACAATCAAAACTATAGAGAGTGGATTTTATTATCATAGTCTTAAATAAAATAATTTAGAGTAAAAAATTTCGCCTAAAATGCAATCGTTTGCAGCGATAAATAATTAAGTATTAATTAAAATCAATGTCATGAAAATTTATTTATTTAATCTAAGTAAATCTTATCGATTCTATTTATTTGCTTTTGTAATTCTATTATTAGCTTTTAGCAACTCATCAAAAGCAATAGCACAAAGTCCTTTTACTGTTAGTATAAACATTCCGGTTTATGATGCAGCAAATAGTGAACATGTATTAATTAGTTCTGACGCTGATTGGTCTTTTATTAATGATCCAAGTAAACGGTTTTTTTATGTACAACCCGGTTATTATAGCACGGGTTATCGTATAATTATTACAGCCAGCGGAACAACAACCGCAAAAAGGTATATTTCTCTTTATAACGGAAATGATACCCACCCGGCACTACTAACAAGTAGTCAAAGGGCACATGTACAATTCTCATTTGAAGGAACTGCAAGTCATTGGGTTCTAGATCGTATGTCGAGTGTTGGTTTTGTTAGTGAAATAAATGAGCATTGGACAACTCAGTTTGTTGGTGCATCAACTGATGTAGTACTTAATAGATTCTATTTAGAAAATTTTTATGAAGGAATACTAATTTATGCGAATCCTATAGCGCCGTATAATGATGGCATCACAATTCAAAATTGTCGTTTTGAATATATGTCATGGAACGGAATCAATGATGATAACATTGCTATTAAAATGAAATCCAAAGATGGTACCGGCGGTAATGGTACTGTAAAAAATGTTCATATTTTAAATAATGAGATTCTTGATAGTGGTGATGGTATAATGTTTCAGACGTATGCTTATGAAAATACCATAGTTAGTTTCGAAGGTATTGTTATTGATTATAACCAGTTTAGCGCTACCGTAAGAGTTTATTGCGATGTTGCCGGAAACCTTACAAACGACCCTTCATCAATATATGCATTTACTGAAAATGGAATTGATCTAAAAGGTGGGTCATATGATCCTAATAATCCTGTAATCATAACCAATAATATTTTTAATGGTTTTAGGGAGTGTAATGGTGGCAATGTTATTGATGGTCCTGCATCAGGCTCTCATGGCGAAGCTATGTCGATTCATTATGGTGCTAAAAATCTCAATATCAGCAATAATATTTTTTACGATTGTAATCGCTCTATTGGTATGAATGATGCAGTAGGAAGACCATATGCTGTGGAAAATGCATCTATTTCAAATAACATTATGTATGACATAGGGTATAGACCCGGTTATGATGAAGATCCAACTAATCCATTTGGTTTAAATTGGCCTCACTATATATATTCATCTTTAGATGTAACATTCAATAATAATACTATTGTTGATCCTAATAATAAGACATATTGGTTTTGTTTTGCATATGGTGAGTTCCAATCAGTTGGTCTTGGTATATATGATAATGTATTTATTGGAACTGATAAAACTCAAATAAAGGATGGCTTTTCAGTTACTGCCAATATTGCCAATAATCATTATTATGATTCTCAAGTAACCCAACCCTCTAGCTATGGAACAATGTATCCTACTGCTGCTGAGGCTAATATGGGAGATACAACTTTTATTATAAATAATTTATCAAATAGTCCTACTACAGTAACTCTTCCGGGTGTTACAACAACTCCATCCAGCCCGCATTATAATAGTAGTAGTTTTGTTCCATCAACAGGGGGCTTACCTATGCAAGATAATATTTTAGGGCATTATAGTTTAAATAATGACGCTACAGATGTATCGGCTAATAGTAATGACGGAGTTGCTACATCTGTTACTTATGATGCTTCAATAAAAAAAGTGGGAAGTTATGCTGCACATTTTACCGGAAGTGATATTACACCATCATACATTACTTTACCAAATATTGGAGAAGCTAATATTAAAACAATTTCACTATGGGTAAATAGATTAGGTGATCCGCTTAATGCTGCATATTTAGAATCTTATTTAATACGTAAAGGTAATTTATATTTAATACTAAATAATGCCGGACAGGTTAAATTCAAAGCAGGTATTTCAGCTGCATTTAAAGATCTTGCAGTTACAGATAATCAATGGATGCACATAGCCGGAGTTATTGGTAATGGATCTGTTTCTCTGTATATTGATGGAGTTCTTGTTCATTTGGAAAATATAGCTTCAGACTTAATAAATACCACAAGTGACTTCACCATTGGAGGTCCTGTTAATGGAAGCACATCATTAAACGGATATTTGGATTATGTTATTTTATGGGATGTTGCCTTAAATGCTGCACAAATCCAAGATGTCATGAACTATACAGAAGCTCAAGCATCGCTTCCTATACCTACTAATGCTTCTACTAATCTCCCAACAAGTACAACTTTAAGTTGGACTTCAGGCTATAATGTGGCAAGTCATGATGTTTATTTTGGAACAAGCGGCTCGCCGGATTTTATTGGAAACCAAACTTCTACAACATATAACCCTGGTACTCTTTTAGAGAATACTACATATTATTGGAGGGTTAATGAATTGGATGCTAGTGGTAATGTGATGTCTATTGGAGAAATTTGGAGTTTTAAAACAACTAATCCAAATTTATCATTACCCGGCTTAGCAAATTCACCTGTTCCTTCGAGTGGAGCTACAGAGTTGCCGATAAATACTACCTTAAGTTGGACTGCCGGAACTGATGCTGCTAGTCATAATGTTTACTTTGGCACGAGTAATCCTCCTGCATTTATAGGAAACCAAACACTCAGTACTACTACCTATAGTCCATCAACATTAGCTGAGAATACTACTTATTATTGGAGAGTTGATGAAGTTAATGAAAAAGGTACTACTCAAGGTACTGTATGGAGCTTTCAAACATTTAATCCGGCATTTGCAATACCCGGAGTAGCAAGTTTACCTTCGCCATCGGTGGGAAGTGCAGTTTCAACCAACACTGTTTTATCATGGAATAGCGGATCTTATACCACTAGTCATGATGTTTATTTTGGCACTAGTAATCCACCCGCATATGTAGGGAATCAAGCTGGCACAAGCTACGACCCAGGAACCTTGGTGGTAAATCAAACTTATTATTGGAGAATAGATGAAGTAAATACCAATGGTGTAGCACCGGGTGAAGTATGGACTTTTTCGGTACTTGACGGCGCATCAACACCACTTACAGAAAGTCCGTACTCAATTGCTGTTAATATTCCACCGTATGATGCTAATAATAGCGATCATTTTTTAATTAGCTCAGATGCAGATTGGTCGCAAATTAATAATACGAATATTCATTATTTTTATGTTGCACCGGGTAATTATTTAGATGGAAGTACGGTAACAATAACAGCCAATGGCACATCAAGTGCAAAAAGGTATATCTCGCTATATAATGGTAATGATGTGCATCCGGCTAAACTTGCTGATGCAAGTCAGGCAAGCGTAGAGTTTGTATTTAGTAATGCAAGTTATTGGGTGGTTGACCGTATGTCAAGCATTGACAATTATACAAGTGGAGTTTCGGCTGAGAAATGGTCGTACTTATTCTCAGGAGCTAATAATAATATAATTCTTAACAGATTAAATCTTGATAACATTTACGAAGGTATTAGAATAACCGGTAACGCAGTAGCACCTTATAACGAAGATATTACTATTCAGAACTCTCGTATTACTATGAATTTAAATGGTATTGATCATGATAATATTGGTATTAAACTTGCGCCATTAAATAGTTATAGTGATGGTATTGCTAAAAATATTCATATTCTCAACAATGAATTTAAAAATTGTAATGATGCAGTAATGTTACAATCTTATGATGGTGCTCTGAAATATGTTAGTTACGAAGGTCTAATTGTCGACTTTAATTTGATGTATGTCAACGAGGAGGTTTATACTAATGGAAGCGGCGTAATAACTAATGACCCTACTTCTACATGGGCATTAACAGAAAATGCCTTAGATTTTAAAGCAGGTTCGATGAATGCCAGTAATCCTGTTATTATCTCTAATAATAAAATGTGGGGTTTCAGAAGAGTAGATATTAATGGTGGTGCATCAGGTTCTGATGGTTATGCTGTTACAATCCATTATGGAGCCAAAAATATTAACTTTACAAATAATATTATCTTTGATAGTCAGGTTTCTATAGGTTGTAATTCTACCGGAGGTTTTCCTTATGCTTTAGAAAGTTCGACTTTTACTGATAATATCTTTGAGAGTATTGGTGGAAATCCGGATTATCTATTTAATATGTATTTCTTTAATTCTAAGGATGTTACATTTGAAAGAAATACGCTGGTTGATAATAATAAAGACATACCATGGTTTACGCTCAATGGAGCAGAAGTAGGTATGTCGATACGTGACAATGCCATTATAGGCTTTCTTCCACGAAATAGTTCAATCGGTACTTCGGTTATAGCAAATAATTTCTTCTATAATACTACTGCAGTATCATCAGATGGTACATCATATTCAACAGCTGCTGAAGCTAATATGACTGATTATACTTTTACTTATGATAATTATACAAATAGTCCTGTTAATAAGACATTGTCAGGTATAGTTTCAACGGCAGCTAGTCCTCATTATTGGGGTAGCACTAGCGGAATAGCAGCTCCGGGAATAGCAGGTTCA